>BQNB010005340.1:0-99513 GCA_026074375.1 Tanacetum coccineum | reverse complement strand
CTTTCTTTTAAACTTTTCAAGGGCAACTTGAATTGTTTTTGGGTTATATAAGTAGTAGTATATTTATAATATATTAATTATTTATTTACCTATAAAAAAGAATCAAATCAAGCCAGTTCAAGGATGCCTCCCCCCCTACTCTAAACATTTACTTACTATGCTACAATGGTTTGTCCCACATCACCAATGGACCAGATGGTTAACAACCACAGGAAAAGGGACTTACGTACTGGTAATGTTTCGAAGGCCAGGATCTTTCCTACCACCTAAAGCCGTTAATGATGACGAATCAGTTATGTACCAATATTGCTTTATTTATGATTGGTACAAGGTTAACCTATCCAGCAGAAGGTGTGAAAGAAAACTCTAAACCCTTTATGCAGACACAAGAATTTTGATGGCAAGAGCAAATGGCTTTGATCCAGACAAGATTCCATATTACGTAATGTGGAACATATCGGTATTGAGTAAAGACCATCCAGATGCATACAAATGGATTGAAGCAAATGGACAATGGCTCTATGACAACTTTGATCATTATGATGTAGAAACATCAGATGATGATGACGATGCTAGATTACTCTGGTCTTCAGATAACGATGAACATTTCAATCCATTCGAGGATGACCTGACACACCCTGATGCTCGTTGGAGTCCATGAAGAAGGCTAAACATTTAGTGTTTAGTATAATAATATTTTAAATGTGTTTTATTTGCTTAATTATGTTTAATATCTCTAGTATGTTCTAGTGTGGAATAATGACATATGTAATGATGACATGCCTTAAATGATGTAAGCGCTTATGTCATAAGGCAATTATGTAAAAAAGTAAGTATGCTTGTACTATAAGCTTATGTGTTGTACCAATCAAGGCTATAAATAGCCATGTATCTTGCCATTGTAAGGCATCAAATTTGAAGTAATATATGTGTATTTCTTATACTTCTCTCTCTATAATCTTCTCTTAACTTCTTAAGTTTCTTCTACATATAGTCTAGTCTTCCATAGTTCTTACCGGTCTTCTATAGATCTGCACAACACTCCATAGTTCATCTTACAGGTTTTCTATAGATCTTCATCATTACCAGTGAAAAGTAATGTCGTTTGGTTTAAAAAATGCTCCATCAGCTTTCCAAAAGGCAATGATAACCATTTTTAAGCCAATCCTCGTCAATACACTGGTTTACATTGATGATATTCTCTTGTTTTCCCCGAATGAACAGTCTCATTGCGAATTTTACTTTCAAAGTTATTTTCTTAGTTAGCCATGTTTGGGATTATGTTCTTTAAGAGAAGAAGATGGAAGTTGGGGTGACTACAATCCAGTTCCTTGGCATGGAAATTTTGACGGAAAAATACCAGCCCCAACCACATGTGGCCCCAAGTAGACTAAAGTTCCCGGATGAATTATCTTCATAAAAGATGATTCTAAAGTTTCTTGGGTTAGTCAACTATATGGCAGATTTCTTGCCAAAATTGTCACATCATACTGCCTTGTTGTTTCCCATGTTAAAAAAGAATCCCCCACAGTGGACGTCAATACAAACTGAAGCAGTGAAAGCAATTAAGTGCCTAGCAGAAAAGATGCCTCCACTAAAGATTCCTGCCTCCTCAAAAAAAGAATCTTGCAGACAGTTGATGTGTATGAGTGTTGTGGGGGGCGGGTCTTCTTGTTTAAGATAATTATAATAAAGACACGTTGTGGATACAAGAAGTGGAACGTTTAAAGCATCTGAGCGCATTATCACTACACGGTTCAAAGGAAATCTTGCCAGTCAAAAGAGCATTGAGGGAAGTTCCTGTTTCATATAATACGGATTGAAGTTCCAAGTGAGTTGAAAAATGGACATGTCTTCCTTTCCACGCATGCTACAGTTCAAAAGAAAGATGCTCCCTCATGCACAACTTTTGAGGTGGTCAAATAGGTTCTCACAGTGGAAGTTTACAGTAAAACACATCAAAGGAACAGAAAAAAGAAATTCCACTCTAAAAGAAATTCATGTAAAGATAAGTCATCATGCGATTGTACTCACAAAAAAAAGAAATTCCACTCTAAAAGATTTCATGTAAAGTTCATGTAAATATAAGTCATCATGCGATTGTACTCACACAAAAAAGAAATTCTACTCTAAAAGATTTTCAAGTCTCTCTGGTAAACCTCGGTTTTCCCGACGAAGCAGCAAGAAGTGGAAAGTCATAAGAACGAAAAAGCAACATGGCAGAACATCTGACAGGTGCTTCATTTGCCAAAAAAGATGTCATTTTGCAAGAAATTATCCTAATAAGAAAATATCTCAGGCACTGATCCAGGCTTTAAATCAAGTAGAACCAATTGATGTTTCTGATCTCGAGTCATTTTATTCTCTAGATGATGAGCCTAGTGACTCAGTCTTGTGCAAGATCGCCTACTCAGATTTTTCATCTGATGATGAGCCAGTTCAAGGATGTTCCCCCCACTCTAAACATTTACTTACTATGCTACAATGGTTTATCCCACATCACCAATGGACCAGATGGTTAACAACCACCGGAAAAGGGACTTACGTACTGGTAATGTTTCGAAGGCCAGGATCTTTCCTACCACCTAGAGCCGTTAATGATGACGGATCAGTTATGTACCATGCCCCATTTAAGCTTCTATGGAATTTTCTTGCATTAGGGGTATTTTGGTAATTTTACACTTGTTGAGATTTTTAGGTTTTACATAACTCTTTATATATAAAAGAGTTAACACCGTTAGGGCTTAGGGACCATTTTGTGAAATATGGTTAAAATTAAGGGGCTGTTTTTGGGATTTTTGGGTTTTGTCTTTTAGTGGTTGACTAATATTGACCAAGGGTTGACTTTTTTTGACCTTTGATAGCATTCTCTCGGCTCTTGTACACTCTTTTCCGTCTCGTGTCCGTGTTTTTCCGATTTTCTTGTGATTTTTGCATTATCCGTACCTACACAATCATAAAGACAACATTTTAAGCACAATTTTGTCTTTTATGGGTCATTTTTGATATAAAACGGATATGTGTTTTCACACATATCAGTTATTAACCATTGACGTAGTCATAAAAAGATTCTAAACCAGGCTCCAAGGACGTCTTAGAGACTGTTATCATAGTCTTGGTGAATATCGCCAACTTCAGATACAACAGTCAATATCTCCTGAAGCATTCATGAGTATTATATACTTAGAATTTATTGGCAGCCCATGGGAACACACAACCCATGCTAGAGAAGAATTCCTCAAGATGAAGTGTTGTTCCTTTCAGAAGAAAGATTTAGAAAAACACTATGATCACATGTCCCAGCGATTCTACTATTTAAATGGAGTAGATGATGTTAATCTAAAGTAATTCTTTCTTAACTCCTTTCTAGAATCTCTTAGAAACAAAGCATATCAGGCTTTAGAAGCAAGAAATGTCACAATAGCCCAAACAACCCTTGGCGAGCTGTACCAATTAATTCTTAATGCTTTGGCAAAAACTTTGCAACCAGAAAAAGTTCCTTGCTGAATTTGAAAGAACTGGAAAACGCCTTGGAACAGCATGTGATGACAAATACCTGCAGATAAAATGTAAAGATAAGTCATCATGCGATTGTACTCACACAAAAAAGAAATTCCACTCTAAAAGATTTTCAAGTCTCTCTGGTAAACCCTAGTTTTCTCGACGAAGCAGCAAGAAGTAGAAATTCATAAGAAAGAAAAAGCAATATGGCAGAACATCTGACAGGTGCTTCATTTGCCAAAAAAGAGGTCATTTTACAAGAAATTGTCTAGATAAGAAAAGATCTCAGGCACTGATCCAGGCTTAAATCAAGTAGAACCAGTTGATGTTTCTGATCTAGAGTTACTTTATTCTCTAGATGATGAGCCTAGTGACTCAGTCTTGTGCACGATCGCCTACTCATATTTTTCATCCGATGATGATTCTGACTCAGATTCACTTGAAAGTGATTCAGATTTTGGGGTCCACATTATCAACCCAATCCCACACGTTTTGCCAATACAAGAAGACTCACCATTGCCACTAGCAAAGATTCACCTCCTTACGGATGCATACGCCAAGTATATTCTGGTTATTGCATTCTTTGATACTGGTTCCTCAGTCTCCATCTTAAATCCTAATATCCTCCTAGATCACTATTGGAAACCTTACCACCAGAATTTCATGGCTGCTAATGGGGAAAAATTTGTCATTGACAAAATAAGCGTCCCTATTAATATTCAGTTGTTTCCAAAATGTATAATAAAAAGAAGGCTTTTAGGTTCAAGCTCCCATGGAAAAGAACTCTTGGTTGGTTTCGACATTCTGCATAAACTACCAAACTTACGTTGGACAGGAGAAGGTCTCCATTACAGGAGCTTTTTTAATCCATGGACAGCCATGCATCGCCTTTTTGTCGCAAGCATCACCCCACCTAGGGGGAGTTGTGCAGATCTATAAAAGACCTCTAAGAACTATGAAAGATAGTTTGTGATCATAGTTCTTACAGGAACTTTATGATCGTCTTCGTATCAAAGTCAGGTCTAGTCTTCCATGGTGGAGTCTTGTGTGGCTCTGATACCAAAGGGTGGGGGAGTTGTGCAGATCTATAGAAGACCTCTAAGAACTATGGAAGACTAGACTATATGTAGAAGAAACTTAAGAACATTATAGAGAGAAGATTGTAGAGAGAGAAGTATGAGAAACACACATATATTACTTCAAATTTTGATGCCTTATATTGGCAAGATACATGGCTATTTATAGCCTTGATTGGTACAACACACAAGCTTATAGTACAAGCATACTTACTTTTTTACATAATTGCCTTATGACATAAGCGCTTACATCATTTAAGGCATGACATCATTGCATATGTCATTATTCCACACTAGAACATACTAGAGATATTAAACATAATTAAGCAAATAAAACACACTTAAAATATTATTATACTAAACATTAAATGTTTAGCCTTCTTCATTGACTCCAACGAGCATCAGGGTGTGTCGGGTTATCTTCGAATGGATCGAAATGTTCATCGTCATTTGAAGACCAGAGTGATCTAGCATCATCATCATCATCTGATGTTTTTACTTCACAATGATCAAAGTTGCCATAGAGCCACTGTCCATTTGCTTCGATCCATTTGTAGGCATCTGGATGGTCTTTACTCCATACCGATATATTCCACATTACGTAATATGGAATCTTGTCTGGGTCAACGTCGTTTGCTCTTGCCATCAAACTTCTTGTGTCTGCAAAAAGGGTTTAAAGTTTTCTTTCACACCTTCTGCTGGATGGGTTAACCTTGTACCAGTCATGAATAAAGCAATATGGGGCATGGTACATAACTGATCCATCATCATTAACGGCTTTTGGTGGTAAGAAAGACCCTGGACTTCGAAACATTACCAGTACATAAGTCCCTTTTTCGGTGGTTGTTAACCATCTGGTCCATTGGTGATGTGGGACAAACCATTATAGCATAGTAAGTAAATGTTTAGAGTGGTGGGGAACATCCTTAAACTGGCTCTTAACGACATATGATAGGAGTTTTTCTGCATTGAAGGTTATGCCAATCGTGAAGCTTTCAAAGAAGTAGTAAAAGAAGCACAGTGCTTCTTTTGGAAACGTCCATAGGTCATGGATGTGGAAGATGTTGAGGAATGGGTAGTCTGGGTGAAACCTGAGGCCTTTTATGTACAACCCATGGTTTTTGAGGAGGATTGTAAGAAACGTTTTGTAGCATAATTTAGCTCTTTTCTTAAAAGTCAAGTCTCCAATCGTTTCAACTATCTCCTCTAGTAGATCAAAAATAGGGATCGGTAGAGTGGGGGTGGAAGAATATCCTTCTTCCTTATGGGAAGCGACCGAGAACACCTTAGAGGCTGATAATTAATAACCAATCTCAGTTTTCCACGAACTTGCTCACTTCTCTTATTGACATAAAAAGCTTCACATGTCCATGGTGAGGTAGTGGGTTCAATAATGCCTTGGAAACCAGTTGTTCACACTCTTCCTTGGCAAGTTGGTAATGATCAGGGTTCATTCTAGGGTGACTTGCTTTTGTAGGGTTGACATCTTCATTTTGTTTAAAAGGGAGTAAGACAAAAAAATGAAGGATTCAACCATAACGATGAAGGGTGTTTGGTTAGGAATTCGGTATGGGAGGAGGCACAACAGGTTTGGATGAGTCTTTGCTTTATACTGCTGATATTGAATATGGGTGGGGTGATGCTTGCGACAAAAAAGCGATGCATGGCTGTCCATGGATTAAAAAAGCTTTTGTAATGAAGGCCTTCACCTGACCAACATAAGTTTGGTAGTTTATGCAGGATGTCAAAACCAATCAAGAGATCTTTTCTATGGGAGCTTGAGCCTATGAGCCTTCTTTTAATTACACATTTTGGAAACAACCGAATATTAATAGGGACGCTTATTTTGTCAATGACAAATTTTTCCCTATTAGCAGCCATGAAATTCTGGTGGTGAGGCTTCCAATGGTGATCTGGGAGGATATTAAGATTCAAAATGGAGACTGAGGAACCAGTATCAAAGAATGCAATATCCGGAATAGGATTAGCGTATGCATCCGTAAGGAGGTGAACTTTTACTATTGGGTTGATCATGTGGACCCCAAAATCAGAATCACTTTCAAGTGAATCTGTGTCCGAATCATCATCAGATGAAAAATCTGAGTAGGCGATCGTGCACAAGACTGAGTCACTGGGCTCATCATCTAGAGAATAATGTGACTCTAGATCAGAAACATCAACTGGTTCTACTTGATTTAAAGCCTGAATCAGTGCCTGAGATCTTTTCTTATCCGGACAATTTCTTGCAAAATGACATCTTTTTGGCAAATGAAGCACCTGTCAGATGTTCTGCCTCATTGCTTTTTCTTTCTTATGAATTTCCACTTCTTGCTGATTCGTCTAGAAAATTGGGGTTTACCAGAGAGACTTGAAAATATTTTAGAGTGGAATTTCTTTTTTGTGTGAGTACAATCGCATGATGACTTCTCTTTACATTTTATCTGCAGGTATTTGTCATCGCATGTTGTTCCAAGGCGTTTTCCAGTTCTTTCAAATTCAACAAGGAACTTTTTCTGGTTGCAAAGTTTTGCCAAAGCATTAAGAATTAACTGGTACAGCTCGCCAAGGGTTGTTTGGGCTATTGTGACATTTTTTGCTTCTAAGGCTTGATATGCTTCGTTTCCAAGAGATTCTGGAATGGAGTTAAGAAAGAATTGCTTTAGATTAACATCATCTACTCCATTTAAATAGTATAATCGCTGGGACATGCGATCATAGTGTTTTTCTAAATCTTTTTTCTGGAAGGAACAACACTTCATCTTGAGGAATTCTTCTCTAGCATGGGTTGTGTGTTCCCACGGGCTGCCAATAAATTCTGAGTATATAATACTCATGAATGCTTAGGAGATATTGACTGTTGTATCTGAAGTTATCAATATTTACCAAGACTATGATACCAATCTCTGAGACGTCCTTGGAGCTTGGTTAAGAATCTTTTTATGACTACGTCAATGGTATAATACTGCAATTCTGCAGTACACCAAGTTAGCATCTCAATGCTTCTTTCACGCCATTTTGATGGTGGTATGTCGTCAAAAGTGAAGTATTGTTTTATGTCAGACTTTGGGAATTCTATGGGAGTCTCTTGGTTTAGGTTTTCTTGGTGTTCTTCATAATCTTCTGCATCAAACTGGACTGTTGATTCTGCATTTTCTGGTTCAGCCATGAACAGATGTTCAAATGATTCAACATTGTCATATTCTTCATAGTCATTTTAGGGTTTGATGACTGGGCAATGAATTAGGGTTCTTGGGGCTTGTCGGTTTGGGTGAGTGAGTTTAAGAATAATGAAATAGGGTTCACCTTCTGAATTGGAAGGACATCAGGGGTCTTGGTTGAAGCAACAACGTCAGCAATGGATTGTGATTCTTGCGAAAAGGTTGGCTCCTTTCTGGTGGGCGGTTTTAGCTTTCTTTGTTCTGACGCCCATATGTTTAATGATGGTGATGTTATGTTGGTGTAGGACTGGGGTAACGGTTATGGGTCAAATAAGAAACCTACAAAAGGGGTTGATGGTAACCTCCATGGATCATCAATAAGAGAGGTGATTCTCTTTTGTTTATGTTGTCGTTCTAGATCTTGGAGATGATTCTTTAAGTTCATCATTTCAGCCTCTTTCTGGGAGATAGAGGATGAAGGTTGAGTTGTAGGTGAGGTTTGAATGATTTGGATGATTTCCCGATGAAGTTCTTGGATTTTGAAGCAAAGTTCATTAATGATACTCTCGAGAAGAAACTTAATATATGTGTGTGTAATATATTAAGCTTGTGAACACCTTGATAGTTGGTTTGGGTGAGCGAGTTTAAGAACAATGAAATGAAGACCTGTAAGAACTATGGAAGATAAACTATGATTGTAGATAAAGCTTGGGTATAGTTCTTACATTGGAAAATAAACTATGGCTCTGAGAATATTATGGGTAAGAAACATATAGACAAAGTAGGTTCTGCACCAAACAAACAAATCAAAGAATTCGTCCAAATTTTAATGTGATAATGTGATAGTTTACTTCTGTAAGAAACATACATATATTACTTCAAATTTTGATGCCTTACAATGGCAAGATACATGGCTATTTATAGCCTTGATTGGTACAACATACAAGCTTATAGTACAATCATACTTACTTTTTTACATAATTGCCTTATAACATAAGCGCTTACTTCATTTAAGGCATGACATCATTGCATATGTCATTATTCCACACTAGAACATACTAGAGATATTAAATATAATTAAACAAATAAAACACACTTAAAATATTATTATACTAAACATTAAATGTTTAGCCTTCTTCATGGACTCCAACGAGCATCAGGGTGTGTCGGGTCATCTTTGAATGGATCAAAATGTTCATCGTCATCTGAAGACCAAAGTGATCTAGCATCATCATCATCATCTGATGTTTCTACTTCACAATGATCAAAGTTGTCATAGAGCCACTGTCCATTTGCTTCGATCCATTTGTATGCATCTGGATGGTCTTTACTCCATACCGATATGTTCCATATTACGTAATACGGAATCTTGTCTGGGTCAACGCCATTTGCTCTTGCCATCAAACTTTTTGTGTCTGCATAAAGGGTCCGGAGTTTTCTTTCACACCTTCTGCAGGATGGGTGATTGTTTATTTTAAACACGCAAAAATATATAATATAAAATATTCCAAAAGAGCAATTAAGAACTTTCCTTAAGTTTCCCTTAAGAAAAACTCACTCTAAAAGATATATATAATATATAATATACGTATGTTTTCCGAAAAGTATGATTTCCCGGGTCGTTTTCCCAACGATTTGAGAAATTGTAACTGTGATTCTCTTTTGTTTATTTGTCGTTCTAGAATCTTGGAGATGATCTCATTAAGTTCTTCATTCAGCCGTCTTATCAGGGAGAATAGGAGGATGAAGGTTGAGTTGTAGGCGATGTTCGAATGATTTGGATGATTTCCCGGTGAAGTTCTTGGATTTTGAAACGGAGTTCGTTGATGATACTCTTAAGGGATCTAACTCTTGATGAAAGATACTCTTGACTATTTGTGGTCATACCTTGTTGTGAGAGAATTTTCACAAGAACATTGTTCTGAGTAACAACGTTTTCACTCTACCAATTCAGGGTGGCTTCAGTGGGACTGATTGTGTTTGCATGCCCAGTTGGACCTATAGTTGTTGGGTTTTTTATCTTCCAATCATGTTTAGTACGACTATCAAGGTGTTCAAAGGCAGTGAGGGCTGGGAATTCTTGCTCATATTCTTGTGAATATGAACATGAAGGATCTTTGGTTATTAGAAACACCGGTGAGTCTTGATGGAGGATGGATAAGGCCTTTTGGTTGTATGGTGATAGTTTAGGTGGTGGTGGTGGTGATGTTGGTGGGGTTTTAAGTGGAGATGGAAGAAGTCTTATGTGGTGGTTGAATAGCGGTTGACTTGGCCTGCTTTTTTGGGTACATCGGACATAAGTAGTCAAATTCCGAGGTTCTCCAGAAGTCCAAACTGTTTGGATCACCTTTTTCATACCTTCTTTTCAAGACCTGTAAGAACTATGGAAGACTAGACTATGTAGAAGAAACTTAAGAAGTTAAGAGAAGATTATAGAGAGAAGATTGTAGAGAGAGAAGTATAAGAAACACACATATATTACTTTAAATTTTGATGCCTTACATTGGCAAGATACATGGCTATTTATAGCCTTGATTGGTACAACACACAAGTTTATAGTACAAGCATACTAACTTTTTTACATAATTGCCTTATGACATAAGCGCTTACATCATTTAAGGCATGCCATCATTGCATATGTCATTATTATACACTAGAACATACTAGAGATATTAAACATAATTAAGCAAATAAAACACACTTAAAATATTATTATACTAAACATTAAATGTTTAGCCTTCTTCATGGACTCCAACGAGCATCAGAGTGTGTCGGGTCATCTTCGAATGGATCGATGTGTTCATCGTCATATGAAGACCAAAGTGATCTAGCATCGTCATCATCATCTGATATTTCTACGCCACAATGATCAAAGTTGTCATAGAGCCACTATCCATTTGCTTCAATCCATTTGTATGCATCTGGATGGTCATTACTCCATACCGATATGTTCCACATTACGTAATATGGAATCTTGTCTGGATCAACGCCATTTGCTCTTGCCATCAAACTTCTTGTGTCTGCAAAAAGGGTTCGGAGTTTTCTTTCACACCTTCTGCTAGATGGGTTATCCTTGTACCAGTCATGAATAAAGTAATATAGGGCATGGTACATAACTGTACCGGTCAATCGATTAAACGGCTCTAGGGGTAGGTAAGATCCAAGCCTTTTGAAACATAACCAGTACGTAAGTCCCTTTTATGGTGGTTTGTTAACCATCTGGTCCATTGGCTGAATGTGGGACAAGCCATTATAGCATGGTAAGTAATGTTTATAGTGGGGGGAGGGGGGAGCATCCTTGATCTAGCTTTTAACAAAATATGATAGGAGTTTTCTGCATTGAAGGTTATGCCAATTGTAAAGCTTTCAAAATGGTAGTAGAAGAAGCACAGTGCTTCTTTTGGAAAACTCCATAGGTCATGGATGTGGAAGATGTTGAGGAATAGGTGGTGTGGATGAAACCTGAGGCCTTTTATGCACAGTCCATGGTTTTTGAGGAGGATAGTAAGAAACGTTTTGTAGCATAATTTAGCTCTTTTTTCAAAAGTCAAGTCTCCTATCGTTTCAACGATCTCTTCTGGTCGATCAAAAACAAGGATTGTTGGTTTGGGGTTGGAAGAAGATCCTTCTTTCTTATGGGAAGTGACCTAGAACACAATTGAGAGAAAGTGTGGAGTGTGTTTCTGACACCGCTTGCATCCTTTTGTGGGTAGTTTTTCCGCTCTAATTTATAGGCCCTTTGGACGAGAAAGAAAGCTCTCAGAGGACGTTTTCTGTTCCTTTGATGTGTTTTACTGTGAACTTCCACTATGAGAACCAATTTGACCACCTTAAAAGTTATGCATGAGGGAGCATCTTTCTTTTGAATTGTAGCATGCATGGAAAGGAAGACATGTCCATTTCAACTTGTCATGTCCTATTAGATGAAACTGGAACTTCTTAATGCCTCGTTTGACTGCAAGGATTTTCTTAAACTGTGGGAGTGATAATGCTGCTCAAGATGCATTAAATGATGCCACTACTTATCTCTACCAAACTGTCTTTTAATTATTATTATCTTGACAAGTAGGACCACGCGGCCCAATACTCATCCTGCATCTGCGTGCAGAATCTTTTTCTAAGGAGGCAGGAATCTTTAGTGGAGGCATCTTTTCTGCTAGGCACTTGATTGCTTTTACTACTTTAGTTTGTCTTGACGTCCACTGTGGGGGATTCTTTTTCAACATGGGAAACAACAAGGCAGCATGATGTGACAATTTTGGCAAGAAATCTACCATATAGTTGACTAACCCAAGAAACTGTTGAATCATCTTTTGTGAAGATAATTCATAGATCGGCTGGAACTTTAGTAATTCTTTAGGCCACATGTGGTTGGGGCTGGTATTTTCCGTCAGAAATTTCCATGCCAAGGAACTGGATTGTAGTCACCCCAACTTCCATCTTCTTCTCTGATAACATAATCCCATACTTGGCGACTAGAGAATAGAACTTTGAAAGTAATTCTGCATGAGACTTATTCATCCGGGGAAAACAGGAGAATATCAACAAAGTAAACCATTGTATTGGCGAGGAATGCTCAAAAACGGTTATCATTGCTTTTGAAAGCTGATGGAGCATTCTTAAACCAAAACGGCGTTTACATTCCACAGGTAATGAATGAACTGGTATACAAAACGTTGTTTTTTGGTCTATCTTCAGGCTTGATTACCTAAGCTCCAAAACCTACCCAGATTTAAGGAAATTTTCAAAACCCCCCCTTAGAAAGAACCCTAGCATCTGCCAAGTGCTGAATCAAGGATTTCTTCTGCAAAAGTAGGAATTTATCATCAGCTAAAATGATTTAGAGGCTGATAATTAATAACCAATCTCAGTTTTCCACGAACTTGCTCGCTTCTCTTATTGACATAAAAGGCTTCACATGCCCATGGTGAGGTAGTGGGTTCAATAATGCCTTGGGAAACCAGTTGTTCACACTCTTCTTTAGCAAGTTGGTAATGATCAGGGTTCATTCCGGGGTGACTTGCTTTTGTAGGGTTGACATCTTCGTTTTGTTTAAAAGGGAGTGAGACAAAAAATGAAGGATTCAACCATAACGTGAAAGCTGGTTTGGTTCGGAGGGAAAAACGTATTGGAGGATCACAACAGGCTTTTTGGGGATAGTATTTGCTTATACTGCTGATATTGAATATGGGTGGGGTGATGCTTGCGACAAAAAGGCGATGCATGGCTGTCCATGGATTAAAAAAGCTTCTGTAGTGAAGACCTTCACCTGACCAACGTAAGTTTGGTAGTTTATGCAGAATGTCGAAACCAATCAAGAGATCTTTTCCATGGGAGCTTGATCCTAAGAGCCTTCTTTTTATTACACATTTTGGAAACAACCGAATATTAATAGGGACGCTTATTTTGTCAATGACAAATTTTTCCCCATTAGCAGCCATGAAATTCTGGTGGTGAGGCTTCCAATAGTGATACTGGAGGATATTAAGATTCCAAATGGATACTGAGGAACCAGAACGACAGAATGCAATAACCGTAAGGAGGTGAACTTTTGCTAGTGGCAATGGTGGGTCTTCTTGTATTGGTAAGACGTATGGTATTAGGTTGATCATGTGGACCCCAAAATCAGAATCACTTTCAAGTGAATCTGTGTCAGAATCATCATCGGATGAAAAATTTAAGTAGGCGATCCATGCACAATACTGAGTCAATGGTCTAACATCATCTAGAGAATAAAGTGCTCTAGAACAGAAAACATCAACTGGTTCTACTTGATTTAAAGAGCCTGGATCAGTGCTGAGATCTTTCTATCCTGGATAATTTCTTGCAAAATGACCTCTTTTTTGGCAAATGAAGCACCTGTCAGATGTTCTGCCTCGTTGCTTTTTCTTTCTTATGAATTTCCATGTAAAACCTAAAAATCTCAATAAGAGTAAAATGACCAAAATGCCCCTAATGAAAGAAAAATGCATAAAAGCTTAAATAAATTCATTTAAGTGTTAGAAATTATGAAAATACAAAATATGGCAATTATAAAATTTTGCAAGATTAAAATACATTATGTTATACAAGAAAAATAATTAATAATTATATATATAGTAATGTTATCCGAAATAATAGTTAATTTATATATTCTATACTTTACAAATTAATAACAAAAAAATTAGAATAATTAAGAAATAAATTAGGGAAGTTTTTAAAATCTGAAAATAACAAATTAAAAGGCCCCAAATTCGCATAAATCACCTATCTTAATTCCTTTAAACATGTTTTCATTTGTAAAATCGACATAAAAACAAATGCAACCGAACCCTAAAAAAATCAATAGGTCGGCACATAAGATTTTTCTAAGGAAAAAGACGAATTATTTTCTAAGTGATTTGAAGGTCAAGGATGTGGTAAAATAGTGAGAAAGATTGTGAGGCTTGTTTGAATTTTGGGTATTGGTTATTGTTCGATTACTCCAACCGAATTTTATAAATCCATAGATTCATCAATAATATAGATCAAAGGTAAATTTATAACTTATTGATTTCATCATTTATAAATCATATAAACACAAGAAAAATAGCCATGCAATGATAAGTTTGATGCTATGACTATGAATATATGTTCGAAACCCTAAATTTTTGGATATAATAATGTAATCGGCATAAAAATAAGTTGTAAAATTGATTTAATAATTTTATCAGGTATCAATAACCCATGTATATCTCATATTCCATTGTTGGTTAAATTTTTAGAGGACTCGAAATAGATCATTTAGGCTTTACGGGTTTTGCCGATTTTGCGAAATAAAGAGAAAGGAAGAAATAATAGAAAAACGAATTAGGGTTAGGGTTTTGATATAGTTCCCAGGTCCAATACATGCTAATGAATGTAATAAAAATTGTGTAGATTATTAGGGGAAATAGTTAAATTAGATTTTGTGCACTTATTTGTTTTACCCGATTTGATTTTAAAAGTATAGGGGGGTTTTTGTAAGTTCTGACACTTTGCGGACTGATTAACATGTTTATTATAATTGTTATGGATCTGATAAAAATAAGTTTATTTTGTTTGGGGGGTAGAAAATTTATTTGATATTTATTTATTTAAACCCTTGACTATTATATAGAAACTTGTTATTTAAAAAAAAACATGCTATTTTTGAAACATTACTATAGTATAGAACCTGCTATTTTTGAAAGTCTATTTGTAGAAAGTCTATTTTTGGAAAGTTTAATAAGGAAACTTATAAATCAGGAAATGTTATCATTTATGGAAAGTTAATAAAGGAAAGTCTATTTTTGGAAACTTAAATAATTATCAGCTGCAATTTTTGTAAGTACCCAATATAACAAGAATACTAATCAGAAACATACTAATCATGGAATATGCTAATCATGGACGTACTAATCAAGGAATCGGATGTATAAATTAAAAAATTATAGAAAGTTTACAAAAAATAAAAAGTTACTAAAAATAAGAAATTTTTATAAAAAATGGAAAGTAACCTTACCATGAAACAAAGTAACTATATAAGCCTTTAAACCATGTAGATCGCATTAAGCAGGAGTAGCTCCATCCCTTATCCATCTCTTTCAGTACTGCTGTACATAAGGTACGATATTCCGTCCTTCAGTAAGGACATTCTTTCTTATTTCATGCATTAAACCCCAAAACTGCTATGTTTCCGCCATTTTTTATGTCTTTTGGCCAAGATCCTTTACATGTCTATTTCAAGACTAATTTTATTGCCCCGGAGCTATATATAAACAGCATGACCATGATTTACATGACATATACACCTAGATCAGGAGTAACCATGGACCGTGACACATGATGCACCTGAATCCACGACTCATTCCGTTAGAGTGATTTACGCGGCGTCCCTTATTCCAAGTCACCAGATTATATTTCATGTTTGGCCAATATAATTCAGGGACGTATGGGTGCAATCCTATTTTACATGTTACACGTTCATGGTGATTGTTGGTGTGTGCTCTACTATCCCATTCACATGGCAGCTGATCCCTCCACCCATATATTATAAGAGTTCACCCCCTCTATTACATGTTTATGCAAAGCCCCTCTAATATAAGCATTGTATTCACGACATTATTATTCATGACATGTGTATGATTAAATTAGCTCGAGGGGCATTCCCGTTATATTTATGTTTATAACTCTCCATGATATATTCGAAGACATCTTACTTCAGTATTACCATGCTTTACATGTTTATTTCCTACTTTCATGACGCATGTCTCCAGGTTCCTCCATCTGACACTTGATCTTTTCCGCTACTTATTATGTACTATCCCAGGATTTCATACTTATTAATTACATTTTATTATATCCGTTTCACTAGAGCGTTTAAGCTCAGCCGTATTTTCTTTCTTTTCTTATACGGCACGGTATCTTATCGGGAGATTAGGCATGAGAGAGGTGTGTGGCTTAGGAAGTGACCTCTTTTTTAGCTTCCTTTCTTTTATTCGCGGACAATTTGATGTGCTATACATTAGACACATGTTCGTCCTTTAGACTTCTTTACGATTATTCATTGTTTGACCTCTATAATTCGGGAGCCGATTTTGATTCTCGCTTCCACCTTGTCCTATGTTACCATTTATGATTTAAGCCTTTATTATGCGATTGATAAGACACATGATTCATGACGTTTCGCCGTCCTTTTTCCGGAGTGGGTATCTACATTCCACTTCTTGCTCTGCTTCGTCTAAAAACCCGGGGGTTTACCATAGAGACTTGAAAATCTTTTAGAGTGGAATTTTTTTTTATGTGGAGTACAATCGCATGATGACTTATCTTTACATTTATTTGAAGTATTTGTCCACATCATTCTGTTCCAAGTGTTTTCTAGTTCTTTCGGAATTCAGGCAAGGAACTTTTTCTGGTTGCAAAGTTTTGCCAAAGCATTAAGAATTAACTGGTACAGCTCGCCAAGGGTTGTTTGGGCTATTGTGACATTTCTTGCTTCTAAAGCCTGACATGCTTCATTTCTAAGAGATTCTAGAAAGGAGTTAAGAAAGACTTGCTTTAGATTGACATCATCTACTCCATTTAAACAGTAGAATCGCTGGGACATGCGATCATAGTGTTTTTTCAAATCTTTCTCCTGAAAAACAACAGCTTCACTTGAGGAATTCTTCTCTAGCATTGGCTGTGTATTACGCACACGGGCTGCCAATAAATTCTGAGTATATAATACTCATGAATGCTTCAGGAGATATTGACTGTTGTATCTAAAGTTGGCGATACTCGCTAAGACTTTGATACCAGTCTCTAAGACGTCCTTAGAGCCTGGTTAAGAATCTTTTTATGAAAACGTCCAAAGGTATAAATACTAGGCAACATTCTGCAGTACAACCAAGTTTAGCAATCTCGATGCTTTCTTTCACGCCATTTGATGGTGGTACTTCATCAAAAGTGATGTATTTTGTTATGTCAGACATTATGAACTCCGTGGGATTCTCTTAGTAAGGGTTTTCTGGTGTCTTCTATTCTTTACTGCATCAAACCTGGATATGTGTTGAATATATTTTTTCATTTTCTGTTTCAGCCTAGAACAAATGTTAAAATGATTCAATATTGTCAAATTCTTCATAGTCCTTTTGGGGCTTGATGACTAGGGCAATGAATTAGGTGTTTTGGGGCTTGTCGGTTTGGGTGAGTGAGTTTAAGAACATTGAAACAGGGTTCACCTTCTGAATCGGGAGGACATCAGGGGTTTTTGTTGAAGCAACAACGTCAGCAATGGATTGTGATTCTTGTGAAAAGGTTGGCTCCTTTCTGGTGGATGGTTTTAGCCTTCTTTGTTCTGACGCCCATATGTTTAGTGATGGTGATGTAGTGTGGGTGTAGGACCGGGGTAACGGTTGTGGGTCAAATGAGACACCTACAAAAGGGGTTGATGGTAACCTCCATGGATCATCAATAAGAGAGGTGATTCTCTTTTGTTTATGTTGCCGTTCTAGATCTTGGAGTTGATTCTTTAAGTTCTTCATTTCAGCCTCTTTCTGGTAGATAAAGGATGAAGGTTGAGTTATAGGAAAGGTTCGAATGATTTGGATGATTTCCCGGTGAAGTTCTTGGATTTTGAAACGGAGTTCGTTGATGATACTCACAAGGGATATAACTCTTGATGAAAGATTACTCATGAACTATTTGGTGATCCAACCTAGTTGTGAGAAGAATTTTATCACAAGAACTTTGATTTTGAGCAACGACGTTTTCCCTCTGCCATTCATGGTGGCTTTAGCGGGACCTGATTAGTGTTTGCATGACCATTTGGACCTATAGTTGTTTGGTTTTTATCTTCCAAATCATGTTTAGAATGACTATCAAGGTGTTCAAAGAGCAGTGAGGGCTGGGAATTCATGCTCATATTCTAGTGAATATAACATTAAGGATCTTTTGGTTATTGGAAACAAAACCAATGAGTCTTGATGGAGGGATGTATATGGCCTTTTTAGTTATGTATGGTGAAGTTTAGGTGGTGTGGTGATTGGATTTGTGGGTTTATGTGGTGATGGTGTAGTCTTATTGGAGTGAAAGAGGTTTGACTTTGGCTATGAGCTTTTTGGGTACAAGACATCATATCAATTTTCCCCAAATGTTTTTCCAAGAAGTCCAACTGGTTGGATCACGTTTTTTCATACCATTTTTGAAGTTTTTGTTGCGAGGATTTCCGTTTCTTAGGAAGATCTTCATCATCATCAATTTTTGCGGCTTCATCTAGGAAACTTTCACAATTACATACATCCCACCATATTTGTTTAACTTTTTGATCGGGCTCCTGATCTGTTGGTGTGATCATATGAATCCCTGTGGGAAAAAACATTTTCATCAGACTTGTGATTGTGCAGGATAGAAGTTGATCTCCCTACTAAACCACTCACAGTGTCACACAAATTCTGGAGCATGATTTTGACCGAACAGGAGCCATGATAATCAGTTCATAATTGTTATCCATATTATGTAAGCAATATTAAACAAATTCAACTTCGGGAATAACTGCCTGGGAACATAAGTACAGGTTGGTATTGCGTTAGAGTCAACATCTATTAACAAAGCATCTCCTGCATTATCTTGTCCCAGAACCAGAAGGTCTAGCGAATGATTTTGAACTCGGTAGGCCATTTGGTAATGAAAGGTAGCCTAGAACGTATTCACTTGAGGTGTGCCACCATCTGATTTGGGCTAATGAGAGCTGAGAGTAATAATGTATAATTAAGAGGCAATGTAGAAATTTTGGGTAAAAACATGGACAAAAATTGATCTGGGCATTTAAAGTTTTTTTATGGTACCAATACATGTGTGTTGATATTCTACAAACCTTGTATCAACAAGGCTATCCGAGAATATGCAGGAAGACCTTTTCTGCCATGAAAGGTTAAAGCTAACCTTATAGCACCAAAATGAATATGTGTGTATCCTTGTGCTAAAAAATGGCGAGGAAGGTCAGATGGTAGTGATAAAGATACCAAGTGTTCAACTTGGGATGCTAGTAATTGATGGGAGTCATATTTAGAGGTTTGGACGAACTCTTTGATTTGTTTGTTTGGTGCAGAACCTATCAATTGTTTGACTCTTTTTGTGATTGAGAAAATTTGGTAAGGGTTTAACCAAGGCATTTCACTTACGGGAATTCTGGAATCATCTGGAACATAGGAAATTTCATATAGTTGATCTGTTTTAGATGCAGAGGACTGAAGAAAATTAGAGGAGGATGAACGACTAAATAGGTTGTTGTTACTTATGATTTTAAGAATTATAGACTTTATTTTCTGACTCTATACTCTCCCGAAGGAAACAACTGCGACCACTATTGTCGACTTACATATCCTGAAACGGCCCTGATAGAAGATAGAAAATAAATGGCTTCAATTCTTAAAATTTTTATTACTCAGGCTTTAAATTAAATTTTGAGGTTCTGATGTGAAAGATCAGCAACTATGCTGCAATCACAGAGCATACTATTCAAGAACTTAATTAAAGGAAGTACATGAGTATCGACATGGTAAGAGCATAAGGCTCTGATACATCAGATGACCTGAAACTTAAAGGGTGGGGGGGAGTTGTGCAGATCTATAGAAGACCTTTAAGAACTATGGAAGACTAGACTATGTAGAAGAAACTTAAGAAGTTAAGAGAAGATTATAGAGAGAGAAGTAGATAGAGAATGTAAGAAATAACACATAAATACCTTCAAACCCAAATTTTGATGCCTTAAACAATGCAAGATAACCAGGCTATTTATAGCTTGATTGGTATAACACACAAGCTTATAGTACAAGTATACTAACTTTTTTACATAATTGCCTTATGACATAAGCGCTTACATCATTTAAGGCATGACATCATTGCATATGTTATTATTCCACACTAGAACATCCTAGAGATATTAAACATAATTAAGCAAATAAAACACACAATTTTTAAAATATATATAGCTAAACCTTAAATGTTCAGCCTTCACAGGACTCCAACGAGCATCAGGGTGTGTCGGGTCATCTTCGAATGGATTGAAATGTTCATCGTCATCTGAAGACCAGAGTGATCTAGCATCGTCATCATCATCTGATGTTTCTACATCACAATGATCAAAGTTGTCATAGAGCCATTGTCCATTTGCTTCAATCCATTTGTATGCATCCGGATGGTCTTTACTCCATACCGATATGTTCCACATTACGTAATATGGAATCTTATCTGGATCAACGCCATTTACTCTTGCCATCAAACTTCTTATGTCTGCATAAAGGGTTGGGAGTTTTCTTTCACATCTTCTGCTGGATGGGTTAACCTTGTACCAGTCATGAATAAAGCAATATGGGGCATGGTACATAACTGATTCGTCATTATTAACGGCTCTAGGTGGTAGGAAAGATCATGGCCTTTAAAACATTACGAGTACGTAAGTCCCTTTTCCGGTGATTGTTAACCATCTGGTCCATTGGGGATGTAGGACAAACCATTGTAGCTTAATAAGTAAATGTTTAGAGTAGGGGGAACATCCTTGAACTGGCTCTTAACAACATATGATAGGAGTTTTTCTGCATTGAAGGTTATGCCAATTGTGAAGCTTTCTAAAAGGTAGTAGAAAAAGCACAGTGCTTCTTTTGGAAACCTCCAAAGGTCATGGATGTGGAAGATGTTGAGGAATGGGTAGCCTGGATGTAACCTGAGGCATTTTACGCACAGTCCATGGTTTTTGAGGAGGATAGTAAGAAACGTTTTATAGCATAAATTAGCTCTTTTTTCAAAAGTCAAGTCTCCAATCGTTTCAACTATCTCCTCTGGTAGATCAAAAACAGGGATTGTTGGTGTGGGGTTGGAAGAAGATCCTTCTTCCTTATGGGAAGCGACCGAGAACACCATTGAGAAGATAAATATTTTGTGATCATACTTTATTTTCTAATTCTGACATCTTCTATAGATCTGCACAACTCCTCCCACCATTGGGTATAGTTCTTATCTACAATGTAAGAACTATACCCAAGTTTTTTGTTCTACTTTGATTTTAAGAATTATAAACCATTTTTTATCTACAATCATGTTTATCTTCCAATCATGTTTGGTATCAGCCTTGATTGGTACAACACACAAGCTTATAGTACAAGCATACTTACTTTTTTACATAATTGCCTTATGACATAAACGCTTACATCATTGAAGGCATGACATCATTGCATATGTCATTATTCAACACTAGAACATACTAGAGATATTAAACATAATTAAGCAAATAAAACACACTAAAAATATTATTATACTAAACTTCAAATGTTTAGCCTTCTTCATGGACTCCAACGAGCATCAGGGTGTGTCGGGTCATTTTTGAATGGATCAAAATGTTCATCGTCATCTGAAGACCAGAGTGATCTAGCATCGTCATCATCATCTAATGTTTCTACATCACAATGATCAAAGTTGTCATAGAGCCATTGTCCATTTGCTTCAATCCATTTTTATGCATCCGGATGGTCTTTACTCCATACTGATATGTTCCACATTACGTAATATGGAATCTTGTCTGGATCAACGCTATTTTCTCTTGCCAACAAACTTCTTGTGTCTGCATAAAGGGTTTGGAGTTTTCTTTCATACCTTCTGCTGGATGGGTTAACCTTGTATCAGTCATGAATAAAGCAATATAGGGCATGGTACATAACTGATCCTTCATCATTAACGGATCTAGGTGGTAGGAAAGATCATGGCCTTCGAAACATTACCAGTACGTAAGTCCCTTTTCCGGTGGTTGTTAACCATCTGGTCAATTGGTGATGTGGGACAAACCATTATAGCATAGTAAGTAAATGTTTAGAGTGGGGGGAACATCCTTAAACTGGCTCTTAACAGCATATGATAGGAGTTTTTCTGCATTGAAGGTTATGCCAATTGCGAAGCTTTCAAAAAGGTAGTACAAGAAGCATAGTGCTTCTTTTGGAAACCTCTATAGGTCATGGATGTGGAAGATGTTGAGGAATGGGTAGTCCGGATAAAACTTGAGGCCTTTTACGCACAGTCCATGGTTTTTGAGGAGGATAGTAAGTAACATTTTGTAGCATAATTTAGCTCTTTCTTCAAAAGTCAAGTCTCCAATCGTTTCAACTATCTCCTCTGGTAGATCAAAAACAGGGATTGTTGGTGTGGGGTTGGAAGAAGATCCTTCTTCCTTATGGGAAGTGACCGAGAACACCATTGAGAGAAAGTGTGGAGTGTGTTTCTGAACTCGGCTTGCATCTTTTGGGTAGTTTTCCTCTAATTTATAGGCCTTTGGACGAGAGAGAAAGTCTGCAAGGACGTTTTCTGTTCCTTTGATGTGTTTTACTGTGAACTTCCACTGTGAGAACCAATTTGACCACCTCAAAAGTTGTGCATGAGGGAGCATCTTTCTTTTGAACTGTAGCATGCGTGGAAAGGAAGACATGTCCATTTCAACTTGGAACTCATGTCCTATTAGATGAAACTGGAACTTCTCAATGCCTCGTTTGACTGCAAGGATTTCTTTGAACGTGGAGTGATAATGCTGCTCAGATGCTTTAAACGTGCCACTCTTGTATCCACAAACGTGTCTTTTATTATTATTATCTTGAACAAGTAGGACCGCTCCCCAACACTCATCACTTGCATCTGTCTGTAGGATTCTTTTTTCTGCGGAGGCAGGAATCTTTAGTGGAGGCATCTTTTCTGCTAGGCACTTGATCGCTTTCACTGCTTCAGTTTGTCTTGACGTCCACTGTGGGGGATTCTTTTTTAACATGGGGAACAACAAGGCAGTGTGATGTGACAGTTTTGGCAAAAAATCTGCCATATAGTTGACTAACCCAAGGAACTGCTGAATCATCTTTTGTGAAGATAATTCATCCGGGAACTTTAGTAATTCTTGGGCCACATGTGGTTGGGGCTGGTATTTCCCGTCGGAGATTTCCATGCCAAGGAACTGGATTGTGGTCACTCCAACTTCCATCTTCTTCTCTGATAACATAATCCCATACTTGGTGACTAGAGAATAAAACTTTGAAAGTAATTCTGCATGAGACTGTTCATCCGGGGAAAACAGGAGGATATCATCAATGTATACTAGTGTATTGGCAAGGATTGGCTCAAAAATGGTTATCATTGCTTTTTGGAAAGCTAATGGAGCATTTTTTAACCAAACGGCATTACTTTCCATAGGTAATGATGATCTGGTATACAAAACGCCGTTTTTAGTCTGTCTTCAGGCTTGATACCTAACTGCCAAAACCCATATTTGAGATCAAACTTAGAAAGAAATTTAGCATCTACCAAGTGCTCAAACAAGGATTTCTTTTGCGGGAGTGGGAATTTATCATCAGCTAAAAAATAATTTAGAGGCTGATAATTAATAACCAATCTCAGTTTTCCATGAACTTGCTCGCTTCTCTTATTTACATAAAAAGCTTTACATGCGCATAGTGAGGTAGTGGGTTCAATAATGCCTTGGGAAACCAGTTGTTCACACTCTTCCTTAGCAAGTTGGTAATGATCAGGGTTCATTCTAGGGTGACTTGTTTTTGTAGGGTTAACATCTTCGTTTTGTTTAAAAGGGAGTGAGAAAAAAAATGAAGGATTCAACCATAACGATGAAGGGTGTTTGGTTAGGAATTCAGTATGGGAGGAGGCACAACAGGTTTGGATGAGTCTTTGCTTTATACTGTTGATAATGAATATGGGTGGGGTGATGCTTCGCTGTCCATGGATTAAAAAAGCTTATGTAAAGAAGACCTTCACATGACCAACGTAAGTTTGGTAGTTTATGCAAGATGTCAAAACCAATCAAAAGATATTTTCCATGAGAGCTTGAGCCTAGGAGCCTTCTTTTAATTACGCATTTTTGGAAACAACCGAATGTTAATAGGGATGCTTATTTTATCAATGACAAATTTTTCCCCATTAGCAGCCATGAAATTCTGGTGGTGAGGCTTCCAATAGTGATTTGGGAGGATATTAGGATTCAAAATGGAGACTGAGGAACCAGTATCAAAGAAAGTAATAACCGGAATAGGCTCGGCGTATGCATCCGTAAGGAGGTGAACTTTTGCTAGTAGCAATGGTGGGTCCTCTTGTATTGGTAAGACGTGCGGTATTCGGTTGATCATGTGGACCCCAATATCAGAATCACTTTCAAGTGAATCTGTGTTAGAATCATCATCGGATGAAAAATCTGAGTAGGCGATCGTGCACAAGACTGAGTCACTAGGCTCATCATCTAGAGAATATAGTAACTCTAGATTAGAATCATCAACTGGTTCTACTTGATTTAAAGCCTGGATCAGTGCCTGAGATATTTTCTTATCCGAATAATTTCTTGTAAAATGACCTCTTTTTGGCAAATGAAGTACCTGTCAGATGTTCTGCCTCGTTGCTTTTTCTTTCTTATGAATTTCCACTTCTTGCTGCTTCGACTAGAAAACTAGGGTTTACCAGAGAGACTTGAAAATCTTTTAGAGTGGAATTTCATTTTTGTGTGAGTACAATCGCATGATGACTTATCTTAAGAAGATTATAGAGAGAAGATTGTAGAGAGAGAAGTTTGAGAAACACACATATATTACTTCAAATTTTGATGCCTTACAATGGCAAGATACATGGCTATTTATAGCCTTGATTGGTACAACACACAAGCTTATAGTACAGGCATACTTACTTTTTTACATAATTGCCTTATGACATAAGCGCTTACATCTTTAAGGCCTGGATCTCTTGCATTGTCATTATTCCACACTAGAATTTTATAGAGATATTAAACATAATTAAGCAAATAAAACACACTTAAAATATTATTATACTAAACATTAAATGTTTAGCCTTCTTCATGGACTCCAGCGAGCATCAGGGTGTGTCGGGTCATCTTCGAATGGATCAAAATGTTCATCGTCATCTGAAGACCAGAGTGATCTAGCATCATCATCATCATTTGATATTTCTACTTCATAATGATCAAAGTTGTCATAGAGCCACTGTCCATTTGCTTCGATCCATTTGTATGCATCTGGATGGTCTTTACTCCATACCGATATGTTCCACATTACGTAATATGGAATCTTGTCTGGGTCAACGCCGTTTGCTCTTGCCATCAAACTTCTTGTGTCTGCATAAAGGGTTCGGAGTTTTCTTTCACACCTTCTGCTGGATGGGTTAACCTTGTACCAGTCATGAATAAAGCAATATGGGGCGTGGTACATAACTGATCCATCATCATTAACGGCTTTAGGTGGTAGGAAAGACCCTGGCCTTCAAAACATTACCAGTACGTAAGTCCCTTTTCTGGTGGTTGTTAACCATCTGGTCCATTGGTGATGTGGGACAAACCATTGTAGCATAGTAAGTAAATGTTTAGAGTGGGGGGGGACATCCTTAAACTGGCTCTTAACGACATATGATAGGAGTTTTTCTGCATTGAAGGTTATGCCAATCGTGAAGCTTTCAAAGAGGTAGTAGAAGAAGCACAATGCTTCTTTTGGAAACCTCCATAGGTCATGGATGTGGAAGATGTTGAGGAATGGGTAGTCTGGGTGAAACCTGAGGCCTTTTATGCATAACCCATGGTTTTTGAGGAGGATAGTAAGAAACGTTTTGTAGCATAATTTAGCTCTTTTCTCAAAAGTCAAGTCTCCAATCGTTTCAACTATCTCCTCTGGTAGATCAAAAACAGGGATCGGTGGAGTGGGGGTGGAAGAAGATCCTTCTTCCTTATGGGAAGCGACCGAGAACACCATTGAGAGAAGGTGTGGAGTGTGTTTCTGAACTTGGCTTGCATCTTTTAGGTAGTTTTCTTCTGATTTATAGGCCTTTGGACGAGAGAGAAAGTCTGCAAGGACGTTTTCTGTTCCTTTGATGTGTTTTACTGTGAACTTCCACTGTGAGAACCAATTTGACCACCTCAAAAGTTGTGCATGAGGGAGCATCTTTCTTTTGAACTGTAGCATGCGTGGAAAGGAAGACATGTCCATTTCAACTTGGAACTCATGTCCTATTAGATGAAACTGGAACTTCTCAATGCCTCGTTTGACTGCAAGGATTTCTTTAAACGTGGAGTGATAATGCTGCTCAGATGCTTTAAACGTGCCACTCTTGTATCCATAAACGTGTCTTTTATTATTATTATCTTGAACAAGTAGGACCGCTCCCCAACACTCTCACTTGCATCTGTCTTGTAGGATTCTTTTTCTGCGGAGGCAGGAATCTTTAGTGGAGGGCATTCTTTTCTGCCCCCCCCAGGCACATTGATCGCTTTCACTGTTAGTTTGTCTTGAAAGTCCACTGTGGGGATTCTTTTTTTAACATGGGAACAACTAAGGCAGTGTGATGTGACAGTTTTGGCAAAAAATCTGCCATATGGTTGACTAACCCAAGGAATTGCTGAATCATCTTTTGTGAAGATAATTCATCGAGAACTTTAGTAATTCTTGGGCCACATGTGGTTGGGGCTGGTATTTCCCGTCGGAGATTTCCATGCCTAGGAACTGGATTGTGGTCACTCAAACTTCCATCTTCTTTTATGATAACATAATCTCATACTTGGTGACTAGAGAATAAAACTTTGAAAGTAATTCTGCATGAGACTGTTCATCCGGGGAAAACAGGAGGATATCATCAATGTATACTAGTATATTGGCAAGGATTGGCTCAAAAATGGTTATCATTGCTTTTTGGAAAGCTGATGGAGCATTTTTTAAACCAAACGACTTATTTCATTGAGGTACTGTTGATTGGGTAATACAAACGCCGTTTTTAGTATGTCTTCAGGCTTGATAACTATGCCCAAACCCAGATTTGAGAATCTAAACTTAGAAAGAACTTTAGCATCTGCCAAGTGCTGAAACAAGGATTTCTTTTGCGGGAGTAGGAATTTATCATCAGCTAAAAAATAATTTAGAGGCTGATAATTAATAACCAATCTCAGTTTTCCATGAACTTGCTCGCTTATATATTGACATATAAGGTCCATGCCTCATGGGAGGTGTGGGTTCAATAATTGCCTTAGAAACCAGCTGGTTCACACTCTTCACCTTAGCAATGTTGGTATGATCACGTTTCATTCCAGGGTGATTGCCTTTGTTAGGGTTGACTCTTTGTTTTGTTTAAAAGGGAGTTGAGACAAAAAATGAAGACAATCCCTCAACAAACCCACCTACTCAGCCGAAAATATATTTCAACCATAACGGTGAGGGGTGTTTTGGTTAGGAATTCGGTCTGGGAGGAAGACAACAGGTTTGATGAGTTCTTTTGCCTTTATAATGCTGATATGAATATGGGTGGGGTGGATGCTTGCGGGACCAAAAAGGCGGTGCATGGCTTGTCCTCGGATTAAAAAAAGCTTCTGTAATAAGACCTTCACATGACCAACGTAAGTTTTGGTAGTTATGCAGGATGTCAAACACAAATCAAGAGATCTTTTCCAAGGGTAGCTTGAGCCTAGGAGCCTTCTTTTAATTACGCTATTTTGGAAACAACCGGAATATTAATAGGGACGCTTTATTTTTTCAATGACAAATTTTTCCCCATTAGCAGCCATGAAATTCTGGTGGTGAGGTTTCCAATAGTGATCTGGGAGGATATTAGGATTTAAAATGGAGACTGAGGAACCAGTATCAAAGAATGCAATAACCGGAATAGGCTTGGCGTATGCATCCGTAAGGTGGTGAACTTTTGCTAGTGGTAATGGTGGGTCTTCTTGTATTGGTAAGACGTGCGGTATTGGGTTGATCATGTGGACCCCAAAATTAGAATCACTTTCAAGTGAATCTGTGTGAGAATCATCATCGGATGAAAAATCTGAGTAGGCGATCGTGCACAAGACGGAGTCACTGGGCTCATCATCTAAAGAATAAAGTGACTCTAGATCAGAACATCAATGGTTTCTACTTGTTTAAAGCCTGAATCAGTGCTGACGATCTTTTCTTATCCGGGAACAACACTTCTTGCAAAATGAATCTTTTGGCAAATGAAGCACCTGTCAGATGTTCTGCCTCGTTGCTTTTTCTTTCTTATGAATTTGCACTTCTTGCTGCTTCGTCTAGAAAACTAAGGTTTACCAGAGAGACTTGAAAATCTTTTAGAGTGGAATTTCTTTTTTCTATGAGTATAATCGCATGATGACTTATCTTTACATTTTATCTGCAGGTATTTGTCATCGCATGTTGTTCCAAGGCGTTTTCGGTTCTTTTCGAATTAGCAAGGAACATTTTGGTTGCAAGTTTTTCCAAAAGCCATTAAGAATTTAACTGGTACAGCTCGCCAAGGTTGTTTGGGCTATTGTGGACATTTCTTGTTCTAAAGCATGGTATGTTTCGTTTCAAAGTTGTGATGGAGTTAAGAAAGACTTGCTTTAGATTGACATCATCTACTCCATTTAAACAGTAGAATCGCTAGGATATGCAATCATAGTGTTTTTCTAAATCTTTCTTCTAGAAGGAACAACACTTCAACTTGAGGAATTCTTCTCTAGCATGGGCTGTGTGTTCCCACGGGCTGCCAATAAATTATGAGTATATAATACTCATGAATGCTTTAGGAGATATTGACTGTTGTATCTGAAGTTGGCGATATTCGCCAAGACTGTGATACCAATCTCTGAGACATCCTTAGAGCCTGGTTTAGAATCTCTTTATGACTACATGAATGGTATAATACTGCAATTCTTCAGTATACCACGTTAGCATCTCGATGCTTCTTTCACGCCATTTTGATGGTGGTACGTCGTCGAAAGTGAAGTATTGTTTTATGTCGGACTTTGGGAACTCTGTGGGAGTCTCTTGGTTTGGGTTTTCCTGGTGTTCTTCATATTCTTTTACATCAAACTGGACTGTTGATTCTGCATTTTCTGGTTTAGCCATGAACAAATATTCAAATGATTCAACATTGTCAAATTGTTCATAGTCCTTTTGGGGCTTGATAACTGGGGCAATGAATTGGGGGTTTTGGGGCTTGTCGGTTTGGGTGAGTGAGTTTAAGTACATTGAAACAGGGTTCACCTTCTGAATCGGGAGGACATCATGGGTTTTGGTTGAAGCAACAACGTCAGCAATGAATTGTGATTCTTGCGAAAAGGTTGGCTCCATTCTGGTGGATGGTTTTAGCCTTCTTTGTTCTGACACCCATATGTTTAGTGATGGTGATGTTGTGTGGGTGTAGGACCGGGGTAACGGTTGTGGGTCAAATGAGACACCTACAAAAGGGGTTGATGGTAACCTCCATGGATCATCAATAAGAGAGGTGATTCTCTTTTGTTTATGTTGTCGTTCTAGATCTTGGAGTTGATTCTTTAAGTTCTTCATTTCAGCCTCTTTCTGGGAGATAGAGGATGAAGGTTGAGTTGTAGGCGAGGTTCGAATGATTTGGATGATTTCCCGGTGAAGTTCTTGGATTTTGAAATGGAGTTCGTTGATGATACTCTCAAGGGATCTAACTCTTGATGAAAGATACTCTTGACTATTTGTGATCATACCTTGTTGTGAGAGAATTTTCACAAGAACTTTGTTCTGAGCAACAACGTTTTCACTCTGCCAATTCAGGGTGGCTTCAGCGGGACTGATTGTGTTTGCATGCCCAGTTGGACCGATAGTGGCCTCTAGCCCAGAAGGCGTAGCGAGCCCACACAACCAGGTTGGGTCCAGCCCAGAAGGCAATGGCACACTTCCCTTTACGCACGCAGGAGGAAACCTCTATCGCCCTTGACAAGACTCGAACATGAGACCTTGCCTAGGAGGGTAAAACCTCCATACCATTAGACCAAATGCCCATTGGTAAACCAATATTGTTTTGATGACTATAATTTCAATTGAATTGTCTAATATGATCACTGTTAAAGAGAATTGTGTTTTATCTCCATGTCTATTGTGATTACAAAGAGATAAATCAAAATAACATAACCTCATGTTATGTTAAAGAAGAAAAAAATATAATAAAACTTCAAGTTCTAATATGATTCTTTAAAAAGAATTAATATCGTAACCTCAAATTATGATATATAAAAAAAAGTATATCATAACCTCATGTTATGATTATATTTATTCATAATAAAATCACAATGAATAAAATTAAAATACAATAATCTCAAGTTATTGTATATCTTTTAAAGAACCCTAAGTTCTTTGTGATTCATTTAGATGAATCACGATAATAACACAACCTCATGTTGTTGTGAGAAAAATAATAATTAGAACCTCAAGTTCTAATTTTGATTCAATTAATGGAATCAATAACATAACATCATGTTATGTTATAAAGAAAAAAAATAAAACATTAAGTTTTATCATGCGATACTAGTAACTTGATTGAAGGCTATGGCAAAGCCTGTGTGGTGTTCCCTAAAGGGATAATAAATGATGCGTTGTATTCTAGTAGATCCAGGAGTAATCTACTAAGTTTTAAAAATATAAAACGCACTGGTTATCTTGAAATCATGACTCAAAATAAATTGAGCATCTCCAAATTACATTCATTGAAAATGAAAAAAAGTCTATAATGAAAAGAATGAAAGGTTTATCTTCTGGACAGAACCAAATATGGTTTCTACCCGAAAGGGCGTAGATCTCAAAATATTTACCCTTTGGCATGATCGTTTGGGTAATTCGGGTGATATTATGAGGAGGAGAATAATTGAGAGCTCAAATAGGCATCCACTAAAGGATCTCAAGATCCTATTATTAATTTTTTTTATCATGTGGAGCATGTTTTTTTTGAAAAAATGATATCTGGGCCCTTAATCAATAAACTTATAAAATAATCTATTTTCTTTCTAGAAAGAATTGAAAAAGACATCTGTGGGCCAATTACTCCTCCGTGTGAACCATTTTGATTCTAATAAAATCAATAACATAACCTCATGTTATGTTATTAAAAAAAAAAAAAAAAAACTTTAAGTTTTATTATGATTCCCTCAAGAGAATCAAATAACACGACTTCATATTATTTCTTATATGTTTGTGTTTTATTATTGTTAATCATGTGGATATAATTATTTAATCATTTGCTGATTTGCAAAATTCATGATTTCGCATGTTTTCTACATGATATTGGTTAACATTATTTTGCATACTAATGTCATGATATTTGCTAAAATTATGCTCGTAATTTTTTTCCGACAGAAAAGTACCAGCCCCAACCCATATTGCCCCAGAATTACTAAAGTTCCCAGAAGAATTAACGTCACAAAAGATGATTCAACATATTCTTGGGTTAGTCAACTAAATGGGCAGATTTCTTGCCAAAATGTCACTTATCATACAGCCTTGTTGTTTTCCATGTTAAAAACAGAAAATCCCCCATATGGACGCAAGACAAACTGAAGCAGTGAAAGCAATCAAGTGCCTAGCAGAAAAGATGCATCCACTAAAGATTCCTGCCTCCTCAAAAAAAAGAATCCTGCAGACAGATGCAAGTGATGAGTGTTGGGGAGCGGTCCTACTTGTTCAAGATAATAATAATAAAAGACACATTTTTGGATACAAGAGTGGCACGTTTAAAGCATCTGAGCAGCATTATCACTCAATGTTCAAAGAAATCCTTGCAGTCAAATGAGGCATTAGTTTCATCTAATAGGACATGAGTTCCAAGTTAAAATGGACATGTCTTCCTTTCCACGCATGCTACAGTTCAAAAGAAATATGCTCCCTCATGCACAACTTTTGAGGTGGTCAAATTGGTTCTCACAGTGGAAGTTCACAGTAAAACACATCAAAGGAACAGAAAACGTCCTTAGCAAGACTTTTCTCACTCGTCGCAAAGGCCTATACATTAGAGGAAAACAACCAAAGATTGCCAGCCGAGTTCAGAAACACACTCCACACTTTCTCTTAATGGTGTTCTCGATCGCTTCCCATAAGGAAGAAGGATCTTCTTCTAACCCCACACCAACAATCCTTGTTTTCGATCTACCAGAGGAGATAGTTGAAACGATTGGAGACTTGACTTTTGAGAAAAGAGCTAAATTATGCTACAACATCATCAATTTTTGCGGCTTCATCTAGGCAACTTTCACAATTACATACATCCCACTAGATGTGTTTAACTTCTTGAGCGGGCTCCTGATCTGTTGGTGTGATCATATGAATATCTATGGGAAAAACATTTGGGTTGTGAGGATGAGAATTTGATGTTTACTAAGCCATTCTCATGTCTCACAAATTCTGGAGCTGATGTAGACCGAACAGGAGCCTGATGAATCTGTTCATAATTAGTTATCAATTTTTCTGGAAGCAATTTAACTAATTCATCTTGGGATAACTGCCTGGGGACATAAGTACAGGTTGGTGTTGCGTTTGAGTCAACATCTATTAACAAAGCATCTCCTGCATTATCTTGTCCTGGAACCAGAATGTCTAGCGAATGATTTTGGACTCGGTAGGCCATTTGGTAATGAAAGGTAGCCTGGAACGTATTCACTTGAGGTGTGCCACCAATCTGGATTTGGGCTTTGAGAGCTGTGAGTAATGATGGATCATTGAGAGGCATGTTGAAATTTGGGTAAAACGTGACAAAAATTGTTCCTGCGTTTAAGGTAGTTTGTATGGTACCAATACATGCGTGTTGGTATTCTACAAACCTTGTATCAAGCAAGGCTATTCGAGAATATGCAGGAAGACCTTTTCTGCCATGAAAGGTTAATGCTAACCTTATAGCACCAAAATGAATATGTGTGTATCCTTGTGCTAAACAATGACGAGGAAGGTCCGATGGTAGTGACAAAGATACCAAGTGTTCAACCTGGGATGCTGGTAATTGATGGGAGTCAAATTTAGAGGTTTGGATGAATTCTTTGATTTGTTTGTTTGGTGCAGAACCTATCAATTGTTTGACTCTTTTTGTGATTGAATTGGTTGGCTTTGTGAAGATTTGGTAAGGGTTTACCAAAGGCATTTCACTTACGGGAATTCTGGAATCATCTGGAACATATGAAATTTCATATAGTTGATCTATTTTAGATGCAGAGGACTGACGAAAGCTAGAGGAAGATGAACGACTAAAGAGGTTGTTGCTACTCATGATTTTAAGAATTATAGACTTTATTTTCTAATTCTATACTCTCCCGGAGGAAACAACTGCGACCACTATTGTCGACTTACATATCCTGCAACGGCCCTGATAGAAGATAGAAAATAAATGACTCCAATTCTTAAAATTATATACTTTAAGGTTTTAAATTAAATTCTGAGGTTCTGATGTGAAAGATCAGCAACTAGGCTGCAATCACAGAGCATACTAATCAAGAACTTAATTAAAAGAAGTATATGAGTACAAACATGGTATGAGCGTATGGCTCTGATACCAAAGGGTGGGGGAGTTGTGCAGATCTATAGAAGACCTGTAAGAACTATGGAAGACTAGACTATATGTAGAAGAAACTTAAGAAGTTAAGAGAAGATTATAGAGAGAAGATTGTAGAGAGAGAAGTATAAGAAACACACATATATTACTTCAAATTTTGATGCCTTACAATGGCAAGATACATGGCTATTTATAGCCTTGATTGGTACAACACACAAGCTTATAGTACAAGCATACTTACTTTTTTACATAATTGCCTTATGACATAAGCGCTTACATCATTTAAGGCATGACATCATTGCATATGTCATTATTCCACACTAGAACATACTAGAGATATTAAACATAATTAAGCAAATAAAACACACTTAAAATATTATTATACTAAACATTAAATGTTTAGCCTTCTTCATGGACTCCAACGAGCATCAGGGTGTGTCGGGTCATCTTCGAATGGATCGAAATGTTCATCGTCATCTGAAGACCAGAGTGATCTAGCATCGTCATCATCATCTGATGTTTCTACATCACAATGATCAAAGTTGTCATAGAGCCATTGTCCATTTGCTTCAATCCATTTGTATGCATCCGGATGGTCTTTACTCCATACCGATATGTTCCACATTACGTAATATGGAATCTTGTCTGGATCAACGCCATTTGCTCTTGCCATCAAACTTCTTGTGTCTGCATAAAGGGTTCGGAGTTTTCTTTCACACCTTCTGCTGGATGGGTTAACCTTGTACCAGTCATGAATAAAGCAATATGGGGCATGGTACATAACTGATCCGTCATCATTAACGGCTCTAGGTGGTAGGAAAGATCCTGGCCTTCGAAACATTACTAGTACGTAAGTCCCTTTTCCGGTGGTTGTTAACCATCTGGTCCATTGGTGATGTGGGACAAACCATTGTAGCATAGTAAGTAAATGTTTAGAGTGGGGGGGAACATCCTTGAACTGGCTCTTAACAACATATGATAGGAGTTTTTCTGCATTGAAGGTTATGCCAATTGTGAAGCTTTCAAAAAGGTAGTAGAAGAAGCACAGTGCTTCTTTTGGAAACCTCCATAGGTCATGGATGTGGAAGATGTTGAGGAATGGGTAGTCTGGATGAAACCTGAGGCCTTTTATGCACAGTCCATGGTTTTTGAGGAGGATAGTAAGAAACGTTTTGTAGCATAATTTAGCTCTTTTTTCAAAAGTCAAGTCTCTCGTTTCAACTATCTCCGGTAGATCGAAAACAGGGATCGGTGGAGTGGGGGTGGAATGAAGATCCTTCTTCCTTATGGGAAGCGACCGAGAACACCATTAGGTGTGAGAGTGTCCCGTGTGTTTTGACACTTGGCTTGGCATCTTTTAGTGCGATGTTTTCGTTTTGTTTTATAGGCCTTTGGACTAGAGAGACGAGAGTCTGCAAGGACGTTTTATGTTCCTTATGATTGTGTTTTTATGTGATTTCCATATCGGTGTTCCAATTTGTACCATACCTCATAAAGGATCGCCTGTACACTCGGAGGGAGCGCTTTCTTGTTTGAACTGTAGCATGCGTTGGAAAGGTCAGAAATGTCCATTTAAACTTGGAACTCATGTCTTATTTGATGAAGCTTGGTGGAACTTTTCAATGCTGTTTGACTGCAAGGATTTCTTTAAACGTGAGTGATAATCTGTGCTCTTCTCGATGTCTCTTCGCGCGCGACACTCTTGTATCACAAAACGCCCGCGCGAGCGAAGCCCTCCTCGGCCCCCGTTGTTATCTTTGAATACTCCACGCTCTGGACTCATCGACGATAACCTACTCTCTCTCCTGAACTGGCATCATTTGTAATCTGCCTGGATCGGCCATCGCTGAGCCGCCACGCGACGTCAGGCAGGTTCTTTAGTGGAGGCATCTTTTCTGCTAGGCACTTGATCGCTTTCACTGCTTCAGTTTGTCTTGACGTCCACTGTGGGGGATTCTTTTTTAACACGGGGAAACACAAGGCAGATGATGTGACAGTTTTGGCAAAAAATCTGCCATATAGTTGACTAACCCAAGGAACTGCTGAATCATCTTTTGTGAAGATAATTCATCCGGGAACTTTAGTAATTCTTGGGCCACATGTGGTTGGGGCTGGTATTTCCCGTCGGAGATTTTCATGCCAAGGAACTTGATTGTGGTCACTCTAACTTCCATCTTCTTCTCTCAGATAAATCAATCTAATACTTGGTGACTAGAGTTTAAAAACTTTTGATAGTTAATTTGCATGAGATTGTTCATCCGGGGAAAATAGGAGGATATCATCAATGTATACTAGTGTATTGGCGAGGATTGGCTCAAAAATGGTTATCATTGCTTTTTGGAAAGCTGGTGGAGCATTTTTTAAACCAAACGGCATTACTTTCCACTGGTAATGATGATCTGGTATACAAAACGCCGTTAGTCTATCTTCAGGCTTGATACCTAACTGCCAAAACCCAGATTTGAGATCAAACTTAGAAAGAACTTTAGCATCTGCCTCAAACAAGGATTTCTTTTGCGGGAGTGAGAATTTATCATCAGCTAAAAGATGATTTAGAGGCTGATAATTAATAACCAATCTCAGTTTTTCACGAACTTGTTCGCTTCTCTTATTGACATAAAAAGCTTCACATGCCCATGGTGAGGTAGTGGGTTCAATAATGCCTTGGGAAACCAGTTGTTCACACTCTTCCTTGGCAAGTTGGTAATGATCAGGGTTCATTCCAGGGTGACTTGCTTTTGTAAGGTTGACATCTTCGTTTTGTTTAAAAGGGAGCGAGACAAAAAAATGAAGGATTCAACCATAACGGTGAAGGGTGTTTGGTTAGGAATTCGGCATGGGAGGAGGCACAACAGGTTTGGATGAGTCTTTGCTTTATACTGCTGATATTGAATATGGGTAGGGTGATGCTTGCGACAAAAAGGCGATGCATGGCTGTCCACGGATTAAAAAAGCTTCTGTAATGAAGACCTTCACCTGACCAACGTAAGTTTGGTAGTTTACGCAGGATGTCAAAACCAATCAAAAGATCTTTTCCATGGGAGCTTGACCCTAGGAGCCTTCTTTTAATTACGCATTTTGAAAACAACCGAATATTAATAGGGACGCTTATTTTGTCAATGACAAATTTTTCCCCATTAGCAGCCATGAAATTATGGTGGTGAGGCTTCCAATAGTGATCTGGGAGGATATTAGGATTCAAAATGGAGACTGAGGAACCAGTATCAAAGAATGCAATAACCGGAATAGGCTTGGCGTATGCATCCGTAAGGAGGTGAACTTTTGCTTAGTTGGCCATTTGGGGGGTTGGGGGGGGTCTTCTTGTATTGGTAAGACGTGCGGTATTGGGTTGATCATGTGGACCCCAAAATCAGAATCACTTTCAAGTGAATCTGTGTCAGAATCATCATCGGATGAAAAATCTGAGTAGGCGATCGTGCACAAGACTGAGTCACTGAGCTCGTCATCTAGAGAATAAAGTGACTCTTTTTAAAGCCTGGATCAGTGCCTGAGATCTTTTCTTATCCGGACAATTTCTTGCAAAATGACCTCTTTTTTGGCAAATGAAGCACCTGTCACGTCAGATGTTCTGCCTCGTTGCTTTTTCTTTAATATGGATTTCACTGTTGTGCTTAGTCTAGAAAAACCGGGGCTTTAACAGAGAGACTTGAAAATCTTTTAGAGTGGAATATCTTTTTTGTGTGAGTACAATCGCATGACGACTTATCTTTACATTTTATCTGCAGGTATTTGTCATCACATGCTGTTCCAAGGCGTTTTCCAGTTCTTTCGAATTCAGCAAGGAACTTTTTCTGGTTGCAAAGTTTTGCCAAAGCATTAAGAATTAACTGGTACAGCTCGCCAAGGGTTGTTTGGGCTATTGCGACATTTCTTGCTTCTAAAGCCCGATATGCTTCGTTTCCAAGAGATTCTGGAAAGGAGTTAAGAAAGACTTGCTTTTAGATTGACATTACTCCATTTCAAACATGTAGAGATCGCTTGGGGACTATGCGATCATAGTGTTTTTCTAAATCTTTCTTCGGGAAGGAACAACACTTCATCTTGAGGAATTCTTCTCTAGCATGGGCTGTGTGTTCCCACGGGCTCCCACGGGCTGCCAATAAATTCTGAGTATATAATACTCATGAATGCTTCAGGAGATATTGACTGATATTGACTGTGTATATGAAGTTGGCGATATTCGCCAAGACTGTGATACCAGTCTCTAAGAATCTTGGAGCTGGGTTAAGTATACTTTTATGACTACGTCAATGGTATAATATTGCAATTCTGTTTCTCGATGCTTCTTTCACGCCATTTTGATGGTGGTACGTCGTCGAAAGTAAAGTATTGTTTTATGTCGGACTTGGGAACTCTGTGGGAGTCTCTTAGTTTGGATTTTCCTGGTGTTCTTCATATTCTTTTGCATCAAACTGGACTGTTGATTCTGCATTTTTCGGTTCAAGACATGGAATAAAATGTTCAAATGATTCAAACATTGTCAAATTATCAATTCAGAGGTCCTTTTGGGGCTTGATGACGGGGGCAATGGATTGGGGGGTTTTGGGGCTTGTCGGTTTGGGTGAGTGAGTTTAAGAACATTTAAACAGCCTCTGAATCGGGAGGACATCAGAGGGGTTTTGGTTGAAGCAACCACGTCATAAATGTTCAAATAATACTGGCTGATACAATCAAGCTCTCTCCTCAATACTAACATTAATTAAATCTCCCACAACAAATACATGTGTTTTTACTGAATTATTTTTTTCAGTATGTAAACTCAGATTACACCTTATATGCAACAAAAAACCAAACACCCACATATTTCGATCTTGTTCATCACTAAACAGCAAACTATACATGAAACCATGTCTTACGTTTATGTATACCTCATCTTCTATACTGGGCATATCAACAAAACCATATGAGGTAGTTACACCGTACATAGCTGTAGACAGTGGCGGAGGCGGAGCCACGTTCAGCTCAGGGGGGTCAAACGAACCCAATCAACCTTTGAGACTTTTTTACAGACGTGTATATTCTCTACTTTTTTGTGCATTTTATCAAATTGAACCCCGACTTCATGTGATGGTACCCTTTGATCCCTCTAAATGGATTTGGGCGGATTACAAAATAATTTGTACTTACAACCTAAACTTCACCACTCATGAGGTATGTTATCGGAGTGCAAATTGTATTAAGTTTAGTAAATAATTTAGATTATTTTTGCTACGAAAATAAATTCTCTTGGATCTGTGGATAATTTTTATTTATCTATGATTCAACCGATTTTTCTTTTTTACTGTTTCTGTAAACCCAATATTACGTTTCTTCATCTCGTAAAAGAATTTTTTTTTGAACCCGGTGGTTTGTGTTCCTAGCTCCGCCCCTGGCTGTAGATAGAAGTTGTGGAACGATGCCAGGCCAAGAGCCTTGGGGACATTCCTGATGATTTCTGTTGGGTTTCATTTTTAGCTGATCGCCCGTTAGTTCGAAGAACGCTTTGTTATCATTGTAGTTGAGATGCCAATTATAATAAAAGCTTGACGAGAAAAGAATTGCAAGTAGAAACAGAGATTGGGAAAAGAAACATGCAAACAAAATTGAAAGGACAAACTCTTAATTCAAACACTTATAATCAGAAACGGAAGGTGCCAAAGCACTTTAAACTCCCCCTCATAATACACACACGTTGCTCAAAATATACTTAACCAAAGATAGCATGTAACAAATTAGCTAAAATTGTTTCCTGATAAACCAAAAGTACAGAAACATCATTTCGTTCACTATTATATCCACTTTATAACCAAATATTACATGCAATAAATTTGCTAGAACTGTTTCCTAATGAACCTATTTATTGCATAGAACTGTTTCCTAATAAACCTATTTATTGCATGGAACCGTTTCCTAATGAACCTAAAAGCCAAAAACATACATTTTGTTCATTTAATATTTCCATTTTATAGTCGCAAGTACATGGGTATGAAAAGAAATAAAACTGCAGACCCTCAATATGAGCAGATAAGAAGATATAAAGATGGAAAATATCAAATGCCAAACTGCAGACAGAGGATAGAGAATGAAACTGATGACAGCGATTGGAACTTACAGCTTTGTTGCCATAACAGGATGCAACTCAAGTAATCTTTATCTATGGTATTGAAAGAATAGACTGAACGCTACAAATATAATTACCATCAACTAGTGGTATTAGTGTATTCACATAAACGGACATAGCTAATTTTAATAATATCTTTATTATTATGACCAAGTTCCCAAAAATTCTCGACCTCAGAGCGAGATGTGACGCCTAGCTCCATTGTCTTCTAACTAGTTAACTACACTAACAAATTCAAATAGATGTGCATTCCGCAAAGACGTTAGAAATATAAGTTACCTAGCATAGACATTAATAATATGTGTGCTCTTTCCAACCTAACTCTCATGTATGCTTACTTCAATGTTTGCACAAACTTAACTAATAAACACAACTTTATTACTCTATAGTGATGTAAGTATGTAACTGTAAACACTCAAATTCCTTCTTACAGTGAAATCACCCTGATATAGTAACTAACCACATCATAACACACACTAAATTCAATTATGTGATGTAAACAATGAAGCCGTGCAAGAACAGAACTTGTAAACGGTAAGCAAAAAAACAATGATTTGCAAAAGGAACAAATATACTCACCACAATTCCATTGACCCTTAGCCTGAAAGAAAGCCTCATCACGGTCAACGCAAGAATGGTGATAAGCTTTTGGGCAACCCCTGCAAACACGAAACAACAACATCACAATCAGCACACTTCCAACCAACTCAAAACCGCGTAAACCTAATCAATTAATCACGCACCTCTTGTCACATAGCACAAGCTCTCCACCATCAAAACAAATAAAGCAAACATCCTCCTCCTCCTTCTCCTTCGCAATCATCTTCACACTTGACGATTTCGATGTAGCTTTTTGACTATTCCCTTCACTTTTCCTTGGCCGCCCAAGCTTTTTTGTAATAGGTGAATCAGGCAATTCTGTTTCTACAGCCTCCACATCCTCATCCTCCTCCACCTCAATCATCTTCACACTCGTTGATTCTGGGGCAGCTTTTGAACTGGTCCCTCCGCTTTTCCTTGACCGCCCAAGCTTTTTAATAGGTGGATCAGGCAATTCTGTTTCTACAGCCTCCACATCCTTATCCTCCTCAATCGTCTTCACACTCGTTGATTCCGGGGCGTTCTTTTTGACTGTTCCCTCCACTTTTCCTTGGTCGCCCGCGCCTCTTTATAGGCAAATCCGGCGATTCTGTTTCCACGTCCTCCTTCTCAATCATCTTCACACTCGTCGATTTTGGTTTAGCTTTTGCAGTACTCCCTCCACTTTTCCTTGGCCGCCCACGCCTTTTGATAGGCAAATCCGTCGATTTTTTTCCCACAGCCTGAAAATCCTCATCCTCATCATCATCCTCATCCTCATCCTCATCCTCATCACTCATCTTCACACTCGACGACTTTGGAGTAGCTTTTGAACCGTCCCTCCCACTTTTCTTTGGCCGACCACGCCTTTTAACAGGCGACGATTCCCCCCTTTTTCTTCCCCTCCCGCGCCTTTTAACAGCCTCCACCTCCTTATCTTCCTCGTCATTTTGCTTCTCAACATCATCCGTCTTGCGTTCCTCTTTATCCGCAACAATCTGTTTGTCCTTAACTAATTCCGCTTCCACTCCTTGTACAACATCCTCCTGACCCTCAGTTACTGCTTCTCCACCTTTCACACCCTCTGGTTCACTCTCACCTATAATTTTATCCTCGCACTCTTTTGTTAACTCACTACTACCGCACGCCACGTCATCAACACAGGTCTTTCTCAACTATTACCCGTCCACCACGGCAGAAAACCGCAAATTAACGGAATCATAATCGCTTAACAACTATGCCACGTCTCTGCAAACACGCTATGGTTACTATTCGGTCCTCTTTATCCGCACATATCGTTTTCCTTTTCACTCCTTTGTCAAACACATCCCGGACATCAGTGACTACTTCTCCACACTTTCAACAATTCGATCATCCACTTTTCACCGCCTCTGGTTCACTCTCACCTATTACTTTATCTCACTACCACACACGCCACTGTCAGTTTCTCACCACTCTACACCGTCAACTTTAACGGAATTCCGCTAATTCACACAAACCACGCCACGTAGCAACCACCGTCAACTTTAACGGAATCATTAACTCGCTATAACAAGTGAACCGTCATCTGAAACAGCTCATAAAAGGTTCACAACCGTCAACTTTGACGGAATCTGTTACTCATTTACTACCAAACGCCAGGGTCAGGCAACACTGAACCTCAACGGTATTCCCGAGGTTTTTTTTCCCAAATAATATAATCTGACTACCAACACAGGCAACGTCAGCCAGAAGGTTTTCTCGGTAGGGATATTTAATGTTGGTTGTTGTTGTCTTGAATTTGAGTATTTGATTCTATATTTTGTAATTCGGTTTTGTTATTAGTTTTCGTTTTGTGATAGTTTCTCATTTGGTACGAGTGTTGACGCTGTGAACTGTTGAGGAATTCTTCAAATCCATGGTGAAATTTGATTTCAACACCCTAACCTAACCCTACTTTTAATTCAATGGTTATGAATAGACAGTGAGTGCGGATTATACGAAGGAAAGGAATTGGAGGGACGAATTACTGAGGGATAGCGGTGATGTGTTGTGGTGTTTTATTGAATTGTGTCAGTTTTTTTGTCACCAAGTGTCTTAGTGTTTTATGCGGACCTGCTAATTCATTTTCTGACACTGTGCATTGGGCTATTTTTTTAAAGCTGTAAGTTTAAAAAAAAAAAAAAAACTTTGTTCTTACAAAAAAATTGTTGTGATGCTATAGAAAATTTTTCTAAAAACTCAGAAGCTTTTACTCGTATTTATTAATCGTCATTAAATAAAATGCTCATTTGAGGGGTCCTAAATTTTATGGCTGCTTAGCAACATCTTTATTACTTTACTTATTATTAAAGGCAAAAACATATTCTTAAATTTTCAACATTGTGAAAAAACTTGAAACTAAAAGTGTATTTTAGAATTGTTTAACTAATCGGCTGGAAATGATAATTAAAAATTGTGATAAACTAAGTAGAAAGTGTTTTGAAAATGAAAGTATTAAAGGAATGTTTGAAATCATTATTATGTACACGATTTAAATGTCCACGGTTTAAACTCATATTAAAGGAATGTTCGAATCATTAAAATGTTATTAAAATGTACACTGTTTAAACTCAGGAAACTATTACATGAAACTATTCAAACATTCAAATATACACGGCTGGAACTATTTTAGGGAAACATTTGTCACCGATTTATATATGGTTATTCACTTAATTGCTGTAATTGGTTGTCACAAAGAATAAAATGTCAGCGATTTATAAATGAATAAAAAACTTATTTTAGGTAAAATGTTTTCTTGATTGAGAATTTACAATCAATTCTATGAATAGCTTTTGCTAATTTTGCCTATGAGAGTCTATAAAATCATATGTGTTCGTGAAAAGTAATATCATCTCCATATCACAATAATACTTTCTTCCTTCGTATCAATAACAAAATGGCTAGGTTTCAATAGGTATTTTGTTATTCTTTTTTGTTTTTTAGCCATTCATATAGGTTTCAGCAGGTTTTTAGCCATTCATATAGTTTCATTAGTGTAGGTTATTTTACGCGTGTATGTTGACACGGGCTAAGTCGATACAAAGAATGGGGTATGGGGATGATGCTTTGGTGGAGCTCTGATGTTAATTGTGTTGTCACTCCGTTAGGTATTTTCTTTTTTGTTTATAAGTTCATGTCATCTTGAGGGATAAACGAAAATATTTTGCAGGATGTGGGTGTTTTTGTTTGGAATGGAGGCTTTAGTGAGCGGAAACGACTTATAAACCAAAGCTTCAGTCCATGGGATTCATTATATATTCTTGTGTCTTTTTTCTATCTTCTGGAAGCCTTGAATGAAAATTATTATATGTTTTTCATTATAACTTCATCAGGGGCAGTGATGCTTATGTTATTGGAGAAGGAGATGGAAGTTCTGATAATGAAAATACTTTGGAGCATGCTATGATGTACAGTATCAAATAATAAAGGTGTCCATTATTATTAATTATTATTTTTTCATTTTTCTATTCAATACGTTTCTGCTTTTAGCAATGATGTTTTATTAAATCCGTTGGAGTTACCTAAAGAACCATTGGACGTCAGGTCTCATTTACACCATATTGAATTATATTTTTTTGTTTCAGATAAAGCTCCAAGAAACTGAACATTCCTTTTATGTAATTGTGGTAGTATTTGATTGAAATCTCATTGGATTATGATTTACAAAATTGAATAAAGAGGCTTTCCTTAACAGAGAGGTAAGTGTACCTTTATAATGTAGTCACTGCAAAATTAAACAAAGTCACTTCAGGCTATATAGCATCCTGATCAAGTAGCAACTTTCATTGGAATTTTTCGGTTTAATAGCAGTTTTTGAATTCAAATAACTATAGTACGTAATTGGTATTTTATACTTGCTTCTTCATTTTTATTTGTCCATAACTTCATCTACCAGATTAAAGGTAAAAACTCAAATTCTAACATCTATTTATTTGAATTGATTTTAGCAAGTGTCTCAATTAGATTGAAACGAAATCATTAATGCTTGAACAATCGACCCATTTAAAATGGGTTGTATTAACCAAATGAGTTGTATTGACCCTAATGAAGTTGTAGTGACCCAATTTGCGGTTGTATTATATGGTTGATAAATGGTTTTTAAATGGATCAAAAAGGTTGATGCGAACTTAGCTTAAGATGTTTTTTTTTGTGGATGACACCGGTTATAAAGTGGGTAAAAACATGTAATTTTGTTTACCAAGCACTTGTTAAGTGAGATATTGATTCATCAATCAAATCCTTTTAATCTTTTATCCATTTATAGCACATGTAACGCCACTGGATTTTTCAAATCATATAATTTTGTTTACACGGGTTATAAAAGTGGGTCATTGTTGGCTGACCTCGATTATAAAGTAGGTCAAAACAATAATTTGGTTTAGCAAACGCGTTTAAGTGAGACTTATGATTCGTCAATCAAACCCTTTTAATCCTTTATCCATTTATAACACATGTAATGCCACTGGATTACATGGCGAAAATGGTTCTTCGAAAAGGAATCCCAAGCTCTAGAAATACAATAATTCAAAAAAAATTATTCGCCGTTGAAATTCTCAAAACTAGACACCGCTGCCGCTAGCCGCGGGTACTCGGCTATACAGTATTAGGTTGTACTTCAATGGTTTAGTATTAAATATTAAAAATAATATATGAAAACAATATATTTAATTCATTTTAAAGAGTGTTTGAATATCAAATACTCAAACTTTTATTATTTGTCGTTTATAACCCATAAACTTTTTTTATTACTACAATTATCTGCCGCTATAAAATCCCGTTGCTATTCACCGGTACTCGTCTATGTTTTTATATGTTGTTTGATACATGTTAAGAATTTTTTTCTTCAGTTGAATTATTGCATGTTACACCCGTCTGCAATTACATTTTGATCTTTTCACTATCTATTTTGAACGTTACACGAAAAACTTACCACAATATCGCATATCGATAATTATCGGCCGCTAAAAATTTCCACCGCTATGCGCGGGTACTCGCCTAGTACAAATATAAAATTCAAAGTACATAAGAAAGTAAGTTACAAACAAAAATATTATTATAATAAATGATAATGATGATGTTGTGATCTTATTGAAGCAGATCCAAAAGTTATCCGTGACTCAGACAAATATGTTGTTGTACACATTTTTTAGTAGGATCAACCTTGCTATATAAAATATATAATAATTACTATGATCGAGCAACATCCAAATTTCATACCACATGATGAACTTCATGATGTCTCTGACAATGAAATAGACACTGTAAATGTCTCACAATGAACATCTAACGAGATGAAACAAATCTGAAATGTTATTGCTACATTAATATAAAATGCACATCGTCAATGACTATTATAATATGTCGTTTTAAAGCACTACGAATGTTATTAATATAATGATATTATTATTTTTTATGTTTTACATTTTGTTTACAATTATAGATATGTTTTTTATGTTATTTTGCATCTTATAATTACAGTTAACAGCTGATTTATCAAACTTTTCTCTATGAAAAGATACAGCTCTTAGATCATGTAAAAACTTTTACAGGTTTACAACTTACAGCTTACAGTTTACAGCTTACAGCATACAACATATAGCTAGTTTTGTCAAACATACCCTGTATTTCACAAGTGTGGATTTTCTTTTACTACTATTTTTAGAGAAACATATGTGAACATGTGATGTGTCGTTGTGTGGTGTATATTTTATTGATTTAAGTTTTAAATTTATATTTTGTCGACTAAACCAAAAACAACACTTTAACGGGCAGTGTACCCGATCGGTAGTAGTTTCATGGTAAGTAGGGTGTCGAACACTTGAAGCGAGGTTAAATCTATCAATTTAATTAATATCTTGGTTATCTAATCTATGTTAATTCTATTCTATTCTAAACCTATGTCAGTCCTAATCCTAATTCAATCATAGCCTGAGAGACTGACACGGTTTGGTTGGTGACTACAATCAAATTCAATGCACTTTAACACGCTAGCAAACAATCAAAAGTATAAAAGGCGGTCGAGCAAATATAATTAAAATGGTATTATCCATTATTATCGATTAGAAAGTTGTTTGTTTTTTAGTGCATTGATTTTTTTCTTGGGCTGAGTATATCATTTAAGACTTAGCGGACGTTATTATAATCCTAAGGACCTAGAACATTAATTCTTGGCACAATTAAGGCATCCGCATAAAAGCTCTTTTTGTTGCTTATTATAATGATCTTAGGGATTAAAGCAATGGTGATCTTGTTTATTAAACCCTTGTTCATGGACTTTACCATTATGTTAATGGCGATTTATACATAGTGTCCCTTGTCTAAATATCCAATGGAAATTTAGAACGTTATATATGGAAATACTAGGTTCACCTGTTAGTCAACAGATCAATTAAATATTGGCAATATCCTATTAACTGTTAGCCTGAGGTATCATAGACACGGATTTAGAAGGGACAATATCTGTGATCCTATGATTCTAGATATATAATTTTAATATATGGAAGATGCTTCCCAGGACTCTAGATTTACTTGTTCCGTATCACTAGCTCTTGTTGAAAGATAGGTCGCATACAAAAAGCGCGTTAAAAGTATAATTTGATAACATAAACAAGCAATCAACGATTAAATCAAGAATCGAAGATAAACAAATACCAAACATTCAGATCTTCATAATAATGGCTAATACCCGAAGGTATTAGCCTTCAAAACGTCATAATAAATACAAAGCAATTATTTAGCCAAAGTAACTACGGAGTTAACGAATGTTAACAAAAACTGACGATTACTAAAGTAATATAAAATTTACACGTCTGTCTCCTATGAATTGATTGCGTTGCTCGACCCTTTGCTTTTTTCTCCTCTAAAAATCGACTTTTATGGTTATGGTATCGAGAATATGATTTAGCACACTTAAAACTCATTTTTGAGTTTTCTATTTATAATGTCTGGAAGTCAGTTCAATACGGCTATCCAAGGATTGGATACGGCGTATTGGGGATTTCTTAGAGTAGGGACCAAGCTTGATATCTTCCAGAATATTCACATAATATATCTTCTATATGACGTATTGAGATCTTCTGGATACGGCGTATTGGGCTTGATTCCTTTGTGGTCTTTGGTGAGTGCAGGCACGGATACGCCGTATCTTCCTTGATGGATACGGCGTATTGGTCTTCAGAATAGTAATCTTCAAAATATCTTTATTTAAGCTCCAAAATGCGCGCCTTTTGCTAATATTCACCAAGTACTCCATAATTACTGCAATTCTCAAATATAAACGATTAAGTAACAATTCTTTGCAATAACTATACAAAATGGGTTAATATAGTGGGATAAATGATGCTATAAAATAGATGTTATTTGGTATTTCATTCAACATGTGACCCAGCCGTAATCGGCTGGTAGGACGCATCACTCCGAACGTCTCATCCATTACGACCTTTTTTAACTGATGCACTCTATTCACAAAGAATAAAAAGTCATTGGGCACGAAAAACCAATCCTAACGTTTAAAAAAATCAACCGTTGGTTATTTATTAAAAAAGGAGATAATCTTTAAAATTCTAATAACTTATAAAGCATTTAGGACATTCTAATTTTAAAAGTCTTAAAATTTTTAAAGGATCAAAACATTTCTTGTTATAGAAGGATTTCAAAACTTGATCAATACTTGTAACCTCAAAAGTTGTAACCGTCGTATTAATGATCAAATAAGTGATTTAATGGGAAATAAATGAGTAACCACCATATCAATAGTTGTAACATATAAAACTTAAAAAGTGTTATATTATACATCAAAATGTCAGTTATGAAATCTTAATATAAAAGAACTCATTGTTTATGAAATATTTCTCATCTTTTTTATGCTGACGATGCCATGTTCATGGAGGAGTGGTTACCGAACAAGAACTGTACATAATATTGTTAAGTTCTTACATTGCTTACATCTTGGTATGGTCTTACGATCAACATTGCTAAGAAAGACAGTCGTTGGGTTTGTCGGGGGTTTCTCAAAATTGTTGTTGTGCAGGGCGGGCGAATTGGATCGGTGTGTGCTGTTTTGAACAATCCTTTTCGTTATCTTGTGTGCACGGTTGGGGAGTGTTTGTATCTCGGATAGTCGGCTTGGTTGGCTTGGTGACAAAACTCCAAGCCCGTGTTATTACTAAATGGAAGGTTAAACCTTTCCATAGGGGCAGATTACCTTCTTAAATCGTTCTTGGGGCTCTCAATTTATTATATGTCCATCTTTACGGTTCAAAAAGGCGTTGTTGAGACTATGGAATTATCCGTAGTAAGTTCTTCAACGGTGTGATTCTCGGATAGTAAGAGTTCGTGGGTAGCTTGCGACAATGTCTTTAGCGGTCCAACTGAACGGTGGGTCTTGGTTTGTCTCAGTTTTCTTCGGTTGAAATCTTGTTGTTGCTCTTTTGTTGAAGTGGGTTGTGGGCTTCTTTTCTGGCGTATGGCTCTTCCCCCCCGTTATGGTGTAAAGTTATTCAAGCGATTTATGGTCAAAGTTTGATCTCATGTGACCGATCACCCCTCGATTTGGTGCTTCTATTTTACGTGAAGTAAAATCTTTTAAAATGATTATGGTTTTGATATTTTCTTCGCATTGTAAGAAGCGATTGGGGAGGGTCTTGTACTAGTTTTTGGTATGATATATGGTTAGTGAATGCCCCTCTTTTTTGTGTTCAGTTTCCCCGTTTGTTTGCTCTTCGAATTGGATAAGGAGTTTGTGGTGGCTCAATAAAATGAGAGCTTCTTCATAGGTCTCAGCTTCTTTTTCGCCGGGACGTGCGTGATGGAGCTGAGCCGGCAGCAGTGGGATGACTTTCTTCAATTATGAGATTCATTGAAAGAATTCGGATTTGGATTATAATCGAATGAATTTCCGTCTCTTGAAGTGCAAAATGAACAAAATCCTCCTTTTAACGGGCCTTCACACCCACAACAAGTGACTGGCTTTCCATCACCATAAGTGCAATTTAAACAAGTTCCAAGTAGAAGATTAACACCACACTGCGGACATGTACATAGATAACAATAAAAGCCATCACATGGTTGTCCACACCCCGTACACTCACGTTGGTTAAATGACGTCATAAGAAAGAATTAAACAATATAGAGGATAAGAAGAAAGAATTAAATGGATTTGAGGGTAAAGGAGAATATTTTTAGATTTTAAAAATAATTCATAAGAAAAGGAATTAAAATAAGAAAGAAAAATATTTTTGGTAACCGAAAATTAAACGTGCACGGTAGCTCTTTAAAAATACGTACAAGAAAGCGGAGGAGTTGGTAAGCGCGAGGCGCTATTTTGAATAACCCTTCTCCTTTTGGGTGATGTTGATCAAACCTGCCTTAAACTTTCCTTATAGCACATAATCTAAAGGTGAGCCGTAACAACGATTATCAAATGGTTATTTTTATATTAAAATAATATAAAATATTTTTGTATTTTTATGGTTTTATTAAGAAAATATTCACAAATGAAAAACGATAACTTCACAAGGAAGGGTCTTCAAAACACTAATCTTCGAACGAAACACGATAATCGTAACACACTTCCCCGGCAACGGCGCCAAAAATTTGATACGTCTCCGAACACACTATACGTAAATATATATATAGTATATAAGGATTATATCAAATAATAGTATAGTAAGTATTTTCCGTCGGGTTCGAGAAACAAACTTTTAACCAAAGTTGTCTCAAAAACCTCCCGGGTCGTTTTCCCTCGACGAAGCGTGAATTGAAAATCGGTTAAGTCCGTGATCGCGCGTTTTGAATGGTTTTAAAGATTTTTGATTTGGGTTTTCTAAATCCTACTAAATATAAATGACAAGTAGATAAATGCACGAAAACAAGTAAACAAGAAATGAAAATTAAACACGTAAGCATTAAAACGTAAACGGGAATTAAAGAAACGCGACAATTAAAACATAAATTAAACCTAAAAATGATTTTTTAAACTTTTCCTAATCCTAATTACTAACTTGTAAGAAAAAACTAAGGAAATCCTAAACCGAGGATGCGTAAAGTAAAAAATGAAGAAAACGAGAACGGGGATCAAATCCCGTTCTTTAAAAAATGCAATACTTAAATTTTAACCCTACAAAAGTAAATTTAAATCCTAAGCCTAAAATATGATAAAATAAAATTTTATAAAAAGTATTTTATTTTTTTGATTATTTTTCTATTTTTTATGAATTTTTAAAGTTTTTAACAAAAATAAATGATTAAAAATACCAAACTATGAACTAAAATTCTAAGAAAATTACTAAAAATAGATTAAGCTACAAGAAATGCAGGAAAAATACTAACTAGCAGAATGCTTAAATGAATAAGCCCAGAAAAAGCTATTAAGCACTCGAAGTGCTTATTTATAAATGAGCTCAAAAAGGTGTTAAAAGTAATAAGAATGCACCTTAGGACGTAAAAGTCCCAAGGGCACGTTGGTTTGTGAGAGTGGTGTTGAGGTGTATAAAAGGTTGAGGAGGGTTGAGGTCAGAGGTTCGAGCCTTGCTCACCTCTGACTTCCTCTCTTCCCTTTTTTTATTTTTTTCAAAAACTCTAAAAAACAAAGTTGTAAAATAGCTCTAAATAAGCAAAATTTATAAAAGCAACTTTTTGTAAAAACTACTAAATAAGCCAGAAATCAGCTAAAAACTTGACAGATTATACTAAAAGAACTTATTTTCTTTTTTACTTTAACTAAGGCAACTAAAGAAATTGATTAAGCCCTAATCTGGACTAAATAAGCTACAAACTACCGAAAAAACTTGGAGACCCTGGCCGATTTCTTATTCTATGTGAATTATTCGGGATTAATACATGCAACGCCTTGGCCGATCTTGGCGCAAGCATTAATCTTATGCCATATTCCGTATGTAAAAATGATACAGTCGGAAAATTAGAGTTTGAATGAGATTAATGATTTGAGAGAGTAGAAAGCTAAATTAATCAATAACAAACAAAAACGATTGAGAAAAACCTAAAAATTATGAAATTAAGCTGAAAAACGAGAGCAGGAATCCCTAACAAGGGGTCAAAAACTCATATGCTTAAGGAAAATGCTTAATGAAAAAGCTGCTTATGCAGTTTTAAATAAAAAAAAAAAATTAAAATAATAAAACATCCACAAAATACCTTATTTTTGATTTTTGAATGAAAAGACAAAGAGCTAAATTATAGATCAAAAATAGATATTCAAATAAGCTTTTTAAACTAAAATAAGCCCTAATATAACTAATTTGTCCTAAAATCTACTTGTGCTATGAAAATCAAAAGCTAACAACTACTTTTGCTTGCTGAATTTTCAGCTTTAAAATGGCTATTTGTCTGTTTATGACTGCTGATGCAGTTTGCACAAAATAACCAAATCTCAAATCCAAAAAGTGCAGGCCTAAGGAACTAAAATCTACACATTTAAAACATCAAACTTAATGAAAAATGAGAAACTAATTTAGCTATAACCAAATTGAGCTTAAAGTGCATTAGGATCTCAATTTATTTAAGTAGATTCAAGCAACTACTAACTAATATGATTAAAAACAGATTTAAACCTACAAGGACCTTAAAACTTAGATTCATAAGCTCAAATATGAAGTTTCAAATTGATTTAAAAGAACACAAAGCTATGGGCAGTACTAACTCAAGTTAGTACTGCCATAAGCCAAACACCCCTTTAAACTCCAAAAATCCATTTTCAGCTTATGAAATAAAGAAATAAAGCACAAATTCTAAATACCAGATAGTAATAAGCTTCTAACAGACCTAATGAACAAATATCAATAATCAAATAAGCCAGATTAATAAGCCTACGGTAAATACTACTATTTTTGACTTTTTTCACTGTTTATAACAATAACAAGTAAACTAAGATTTAAGCTACTAATTGAACTAATTAAACTTCTAACAACTAAATTAAACTAATATAAGCTACATTAAACAACAATAAGCAAATAATAAGCAGTTTAAAGCTATAGTGCAGTTTAAAACTAGAAAAAGTAAATGGAAACTTACAAAAGCCTCTGCACAAAACAAGGCTCAATAAAATGCTCGAGAAGCTATTCTACAAAGCTCCAGCTTATCCAATGATAAGCTGGTAAGGTCCTGAAAACCCATCCATTACTGGTTTCCCTTCCATTTATGCTGAGGTAAATTTGGGGAGGTAATAAAGAATTAACAAAGCTCAGTTAAGCTTTTAAAAGCTTAACTGAGAATAACAATCTAAAGTAATAAGAGTAGCTTAAAGGAGCTTATAGAGAGCTTATGATGTGTTTAAACATATTTGCATTAAGGAAGAGTTGAATAAAAAACATGAAAAAAAATGAAACTGAATAATTATAGAAACTTAAAGTAAAATAAAAATTAAAAGGTAAATTACATGGAATTTATAGCACATAAGCTAAAAACGTACAAGCTAAAAGCTAAATCTACTCTAAGCTACTCCTACTCCTAGTTGGATTCAACTGTGTGATGAAGGCTTCCTTTTATAGGGTCTAACTTGGATGCTTCTAGACTCATGACGCATCCTCAGACTTTTTGATCTCAACCTTAAATCCATAACCATCTTTCATTACTTTTTATCTCATCCCATCTATTTCATTAACTCATTTGTAGCCAATCAAATTATTGGGATTGTCAGTGTTGCTTCCCCCTAGTTGTCAGAATACTATGTCATCTTTCCTATCTAGAAGGGATAATTGTTCTTAAAAAGCGGGCTAATGGTGCAGGGTAATTTGGGGGAATGAGGTGAACAGTAAAACGGGTTTTTCCTGCGCCCTTTTCTTTTCTTATATCATTGTTTAACCCGGTGAAATAAGTTGACTTGAGCTCGGGTTAAGTTTAAAAGGATTGGGCCGTGGGTTTTGGTTTGGTTTTGGGCTTGGGTAAATGGTTAGAAGGGTTTTTATATATATGACTTTAACACCAAAGCCTTAATTAACAAAGGACTTATAGTGGAAATGATTTAACATTAAGGGTTATTTTGGTATTTTCAAGGTTTTGTCATCTTGTGAGTTGACCAAAGTTGACTTTTTGTTGACCTTTTGCTAGAAAACTTCCGGCACTTGTGCACTCTTTCCGTCTCGTGTTCGTTTTTGCCTGGTTTTGGCCGTTTTCTTGTGATTTTTGCAATATCCGTCCCTACACATTACAAATGACAAAACAAGCAATATAAAAGCATAATTTGCACAATTTGATCATTTTAAGGTCATTTTTAGTATAAAACGGATATGTGATTTCTCACATATCAGTCACTAAGCAAGCTAGGTTAATTCTACCCTATGGTATGCTATTAACCCGTTTGTTTAAATTCATCATGAATGAATATCCTGAGTTGTACAACGAGTATTATGTCTTGTACGATCGTGTCATGAATCCTCTTGCCGCTCAACTAGAGTGAAAAGTTCGAAGGGATCATGGCACGAGAAGAGGTCGTCCTTCCGCTTCCTCCTCCACCTTCGATCAACCATCCTCGTCTCATCTCAACGATGATGATGACGATGGAAATGATGAAGGGACCTCGCGTGCTAGCACTCCATCCCCCATTCGTCATGTTAATTCCTTAACTAATCAAGTTCCTCAAGTTTTTCAAAACCCACCTAACATTGACTCTCATTTAGAACATTTTACACCCGTCAAACCGAAATCATTAACCGTTAAGTACAATTACGAGATGAGCAACGTGGTGGACTAAGATCAATCGGAAAAGGCTTCCAAAACTTGTGGAAGAATTTGAAGAAGAAGTGAGCAATGAGGGAAATTGCTTTATGACATTATTATCTATATTATTTACTAATCTATTATGCTTAGGTATTTAAACTTATGCTAATTATTAGTAACTTAGTACTTAGTATGGGCAACTTAGCTTGCTATGGATGATCTTTCGATTTTATCATCCTAAACCAATGCTTACATGCACATCGATAGACTCTTTGCTATATATATGATATTATGCATGCTTATCTTTTGATAAAATTTGCCTACATATTATTCCCTCGTAGAACGCAAGATAGTTGATATTGTGAAGTTAGATAATAAGTATTAAATGATTCATGATGAAATAGGATTGACTAAAAAAATGGAAATTTAGAAATTTTTAAATACAACATATCAGAAAATTCTGGAAAAAGTTTACTGTCTCCAGAAAACGGCCCCCTAAAATACTGGGCGGCCCCCTAATATATATGAGACCGCCGGGTATTTAAGGGACCGCCATCAGAGGTCACGGATTCTTCTACTGTGACCCCCTGAATTTATGTGCAGTTGACCACTATCCCATCTAGGCCTAGCTATAATTTCTGCATTTTGACAAACACTTTTTGGAATCTAAAACTTAAATCCCCATGCCTTACTTCTTCAATCCATCTCTTGCACCTTAAATCATGAACTCTTCTCTATCTCTTCACCACTCACATTCTCTTTCACCTCAAACTTCCATGGATACATGATTGAAGTTCTTTAAACTATATATATAATATATATAATAAAATATATATAGTAAGTATAGTCTAAAAACACAATCAATGAAACCGGGAAGTAGTATAGAATATCCCCGGGTCGTTTATCCCCAACGAGGCTGTGCTAGAGAATCGATACAGTCGGAAAATTGGAGTTTGAACGAGATTAATGATTTGAGAGTGTAGAAAGCTAAATTAATCAATAACCAACAAAAACGATTGAGAAAAACCTAAAAATTATGAAATTAAGCTGAAAAACGAGAGCAGGAATCCCGAACAAGGGGTCAAAAACCTAAAATCTTAAAATTAACAACGTACAAAAGAAAATTTTTTACTTCTAAACTACTCTAGGGACTTTAATAACCAGAAAATGAAAAAGACTAACTGAAAACGGAGGTCGTTTGACCCAAAAAACGATCAAAGTCAAGATCCGTACCCAGACCACCACGTTCTTTAAAAATCAAAAGTTGAAAAATTAACCTACGAAAATTTTTTCTATTTACTAGTAAAAAATGACTAAAGAAAATTTATAAAAAAGAAAAATATTTTTTTTGATAAATTTTGTATTTTTTATAATTTTTAAAACTTTTACCGAAATAATTAAAAAAAAATACTAAACTATTTTTAAAAATTCTGAAAAAATTACTAAAATTACTTGACACTAAAACTATCCTAAGAAAAATAAGAAACCCAAAATTCGGCTTATAAATAAGCCGAAAATAAGCTCAAACGAGCTTATAACTAAAAGGGCTAAAACACCCTTAAATAACCAAGTGCCCAAGGGTCTAACAGAAAAGACCCAAGGGCACAGCGGTAAGGGTGTGTGTTATAAAAGAGGTGTATTGAGGGTGAGACCCGGGTTCGAGTCTTGCTCACCCGGGTTTCCCCTTATCTCCCTTTTTTTTTTCAAAACTTTTAAACAAACTTGTGTAAGCACATGAAGCTTAACATTTTTCATAACTAGGACTTTTTGAGAATGCTTATAAATAAGCTGGAAAAAGAGCTTTTTGATTGACAGTTTGCTAAGTGACTTAAAGGCAAAAATGGCTTTTTCTTTTGACTCTTATGAACAAATAAGCAAATTCAGTGGGAAATAAGCAAGCTCAACTTAACACACCAACATTAAGAACTACTAGGAACAAAAATAAGCAAATGAAAGAAGCCCAATAAGCCAGAAGTTGGCTTAAACACTCAGCAGTACTAACTTAAGAGTTAGTACTGCTAAGGTGAATTTTAAGTCTACTAGACTTGTTAAGGGGCAAGATAAGCTAAGAACAAGGGAAAACTTAATCCTAATAAGCAACTATAACTAAAATCAGCTAAATTCAACCATTAATAAGCACCTAATAAGCCAGAAGAGAGATTAAGCTATATTTCTACACTATGCTAAAAAAAATCAAATGGCCTAATTTGAGCTTAAATTTAAGCTACCTAGAGTGCTTCCTAAGGTCTACAAAGCTAGGGCTTAATAAAAGAGCTTATTGGCTTTTTAGAAAAGCCAAAAGCTTGGGCTGAGGCCCCCTAATAAGCTAGAACAGTGGGCTTGAAAGTAAGCCCCTAGCACCAGGGGAATTTTAACAAAAGGTTTTGTGAAAAAGCTAGAACAAAAATAAGCTCTCCAATAAGCTCAAGAATAAAAACTTAGTTAAAACAGATGAAATAAACCATGAAATGAACTTGTGCACAAACTTTTCTTATTTAGATCCCTAATAACAATGATTTTACAGCCTCAGGGTTTTTGAGAATGAAAATGGGGCACATTTTGACCTTTTGAAAGACTAAAAATGTTGACAGTCTATAACAAAATGCAAATGACACCAATTAGTCTTAACTACTAATTTGTGATACTCACAATTAACACACTTTGAGACTAAAACTCAGGTTTAAAAAGGCTTCTATCAAATAAGCCCTTTGACTCTCTTTTAAAACCAACAGATTTAAGGACTACTTAGAAAAGTTGAAAAAACACTTTTAGGACTCAAAAACTTTGGAAAACAGACTCAAATTAACTTAATACTACTAATCAAAGTTGGACAATTGACACCAACCCATAACCTCCCAATACTAAAACCCGCCCATTTTGGGCTTGTACCAAACACCCCTTTAAGTAGTAAAAATCAAATTTAGAGGCTAATTAACAAAGATTTCAAGGAAGATAATTAAAGACAGGTGATTAGCAATGACTAATAAGCAATTAGCAGCAAGAAAAGCACAACATTAAGCTCTATAATAAGCAAGAAGGAAAACACACAGTTGTAAGCTAAAAATGGTAGTTACAATCAAAATCCAAAGGAGTGACAAATAAGCAATCAATAGGTACTCATAAGCATAAAGAAACATGAATAAGCACAAAAGGACATTAATAAGCTGAAAATAAGCTATGCTATAGTAATTTTAAGCACAAATTTAAAAAGGAGTATACCTTGATCCTTGCTCAAAACAGGATTGTGTGAACCCTAAATAAGCTCTAACCTACCCTTAGCTTATAAAAGCTTAACTAAGAAACCCAATGAGCCATCCTTGTTTGCTCATTCATCCATGGCTATCAAACAGTAACCCTTTTTTTTTGCTTTTGAATTTTTCTAAATTTTTTTTTATCAAAGTAAAAAAACAGGTTAGAGATTGCTTATATTAAGAGCTTAATTGATTTTCAAAGAAGTATAAGTAACTTAGCACAATATGTGAAAGACAAACTGAATTTTCATAAAAAGAGAGAGTACAAGTACATTAAGTTAAAAAACTAAACTGAGCTAAAACTACACACTAAAAAACTAACTCCTTTGCCTCAAGGGCTTACAAAGGCTTTTATAGCCAAAAATAAGCTAGGGTTTTGGTCTTGACTTTGTCTTTTCCACGCTTTTCCATTCCGTGTCCGGTTTTGTCGTTTTGGCAGAGCTAAAACTTACACACTAAAAAACTAACTCCTCTACTCCTTTGCCACAAGGGCTTTACAAGGCTTTATAGCCAAAAATAAGCTAGGGTTTTGGTCTTGACTTTGTCTTTTCCACGCTTTTCCATTCCGTGTCCGGTTTTGTCGTTTTGGCTTCGTTTTTCGTCCTTTTCTTAGATATCCGTTCTTGCACAACACAATTAGCAAAACAAGCATATTTTTGGCATTTTAAGTCCGTTTTTGGTTATTTTAACTTGTTTTTAAAGGTAAAAGGTGTGTGTAATTAAACACATACCAAAATCCCCCATACTAAGGTATTGCCGTGTCCTCAAACGCCAATGCTAGAAGTAAGCATTTAGAAAAAACTAAGAATCTTGATCTCCCTCGACTAATAACCTCGAAAAGTAGCTAAGTGTTCATCGAGGAGGTTAAAGACTCATAAGTTTTAAAAATCCCCGTCTTTACCATTTTTTTATATATACACCTATTCCTACACATCTTTTTGTATTTTTCATTTTTCATTAATCAACTAACTAGAATGTTTTGACTTTCGTTATTTAATAACTTTTTAAGGACATAGAACAAAGGATGCATTTCGATCCGAGAATGCCCCAAAAAGGCTAAATTCATCGTTCCCGACATTTCAACATATCCAAACAAGCTTAAAACGAATCACGTTAATTATGAGTTAGGGGTGCTAACACTAACACTATTTGCAACTTTAAACTTTTCACTCCCGACAATTTATATCTTAGGTGTATGTGCTATTTTAAATTTCAACCATGGATCAATGTTTTGCAATATTCTATGTTTCACGTTCCACCCGAGAATAATGAGTTTGAAGGCAGATCATCCATGTAGCGACTTAGTCTCGGCACATCCAACCTTTTTGCGGATAAGTAACCAGGCTTTGACCCACAAAGACTATTATCGGGACTCACCGACCTAGGTTTCAAAAACCTCTCAGTTTTCGTATATACATAGCTATAAAATATAATAGCCAAAGTTCAAAGCATATTTGAATTTAAACAAAAAGAGATCTTTTATTCACACTCATATTAACCATTATTCAATTTGTTAACCCTACGACCTTTAGAAGGCATGCAACATCGTTGTGAGCCGGCAAGATGCAGCAAAACTTTTTATCATCTCGAATAATTATTCTTACTATGGGAATTCTTTTAGAAGGGCCTATAACAGTCGTTGTGAGCCGGCAAGATACAGCAAACTTTATACAACCCCAGTTTTATTTATTATATTTTTTGCATATTTTTTTTTTACACTTTGGAAAACAGTCTTTTTGAAAAATTCAAGTATAAATTTGAACTAAGGCTAAAGTTTTTGCTATATACTACATAAAAATTATTGATTTAAGTTAATTTCCAAAAGTAGCACGTTATAATAATCAGGTTAAGAGCTTATGGGAGAAAAAGCGACAAATTACACACATGAGATATGACTCTTAAGATTTTTCCAATAATCCCTTGTTTAGCATCCCACTTATTAATTACACTATCATTTTTTCGTTCTTCGCGAATATTCGCGGAACGCTTAGTCTAAAAGTTAAGGAACAAGCTAGAGCTCAACACGCTCGAATCGATCAAAATTCACACTATTCTACCCAGCAGAAAGTTAAAAATTTCGACAAAACACTTATTTTATTTTTGAAAATTTTTAAATTTTTTCATTTTTTGAAATTTTGGTGGTAAAAACGGGATTACGTGAGAAACAACTGGCTGCAATGCTAACTCAACATAATCGAAGATACCCTCATACAAGAATGAAACATTTGGCCTCAATGTTTTAACGAAGGGTTGTTCTACGTAAATCCCTAAATCCGTTTTATGAATTATGCCTTAAAGATAAACGTTTTATCGATAAGCATTAGATAATCGGGATTCCCAAATAAGCTTAGATTGAGGAAGCTCTTGTGATCGAAGGACAAATACCGCGAGCACGAGAGGCTTCAAAAATCTGGGACATCCTGGACAATACAACAACAAAACACAAACATGGAAAAGGAAAGAGGCAAGCCTCCTCACAACAACTAAACACTTATATTCATAACTGAAGCTATGCATACTACTTAACTACTGATAAACTAGGAAATAGCATGGGAGCCTCCCCACGAATCGCTTATTTAGGGACAATAAGATTGACCCAATCCCTGAATTTAGTTGTCCTTAGGGAAGTTTTGAGTCAGGGATATCCAAATCAGGGATATCACCTCCAAAGTAGGTGCTTGAACGATGACCATTTCCTTTGAAGTTTTGGCCCGGAGTTTTGGGACAACTCATGCTCAACGGTGCCATAAAGCGGTAAAACTTGAACAATGGAAATGGTCCTGAGACCAACGAGACTTTAACTTGCCCAGAGAAATTTTTTCAATCTTGATTTTAATAGGAGGACTTGATCAAACCGACGTAAAACGCGGTTTTTAGATCTTTGCGTCAAGAATCCTCTATTTTTCTCTTTGTAGATCAAAGAATTTTCATAGGCTAGAACACACAAGAAAAAAACATGGCAGTTCACAGTTATATAGTCACCCTGTGTTTTCAAGTCTTTGGCGACGTCGATAAATATGCTATCTATTTTTAGTGTTGTACGCGTTTGCTTGTAATTTCATGAATTAAGTTTAAATCGCGTAGGCTAAAAATTAGCGTTCAATGTAAACGGGCATCAAACAATTAAATGTTTACATCAAGCAAGGGTTATATAATTATTTTGAGGATAATTATTAACTTTGTTCATTTTATTTTATCGGATACGTAAAGTGTATACGTTTCGCGATAAATTGCGTTTAGGCACTCCCGGAACCACAAAAACTTTTCTACGCTTCAACAAATACCCACTTTTATACCCAATACATAAAAATTACATAAATATATCATGTATATGGTTATTTTGCCGAAAATATTACAACATATACAAAGATATACTTGAAAAATGACAAAACTCTTTCTTTGGTCAAAATGTATACCATACTTCATTTATGGCACACCATTCCTACCATACTTTGACTAGGGACCATACCATGACCATCCTTTTGAACCATGCTTGTCCCCTTGACTAGTCATGCATGTTACTACTTATACATTTCATAAGAGAAGTAACTTACACACTTTACACTTAACAAAAATCAAACAAAAACCTTCTTTTTTCTCTCTACATGGCCACGGCAAGAAACAAGGTCCCAACACAATCCATATCAATTTTTATACAACCCATACACTCTTATACACACCTATTATAAGTCATTCTAAGGTGTTTCCAACCATTGAATCACCATTTGCAAGTTATAATAAGAAAAGCAAGATTAGGGTTTTCTTAAGAAAATAAGGGTTTTCTTAAGTGCAAGCTTTGGTTTTGAATCTAAACACGGGTTTAGCATTCATTTCTCATCTCATACATCATCCCTAAGGTCTTCTAAATTCCTTTATACTTTTTATTATCATTATTTTATGTGTTATATGTTATATACGGCTAAATCACCACTAAGGACTTTTGAATATGTAAAAAGAGTTTAACACCCTTAAAATGTCTATGAAATTATACAACTTTTCTTATGTCATATTGTCATACATATCATGAAAAAATGGATCCATAAATAAGATAACACGTTGTTTTAAGTATAAACAGGTTAGTTATAAAATAGGGTTTAAAAGTTAATAAAACAAACTTTTTTATAAATCCAATACACACAGATAATAAAAGGGTTTTTTAAATTTCGTGTTTCATACAGTAGGTAGAAGCCTAATATAAAAATAAATACCCTCATGACGATTCCAAAATGATAAGAAACCGAAAAAACCGATTTACAAACGAAAAGATACTTTAATTACGATTTACAACGAGAATACTTTTTATAAAACTATTTTATAAAAACACTATTCATTACAGCAACTTCAGTTTTTAAAACATCAAAAATATGATATAACTTTTAATTACGAGATCTGTCCTCGAAAGAATCCGTATAAAACGGAGCTAAATAACGAATAAATACGGCATTTACGGGTATTATCGACAACAAAGTACGAATTATATATAAAAATACATTCCTGGTTATGAACAATAAAAGTTACTGTTCATACAGGGAGAAAATTTATGAAAATGTCAAAATATCAGACAACCCGACTTAATACGAAAAGATGGGCATAATAAAACGCGAGAATCGGGCTTAAAAACGGCAAAGCAGTTATGCTAAGTTTTACTAAAACGGTATTTATAAAGGTTTTTACTTATTAAACGCATTTTACCAAAAACATTAGTCTTGGTGAATGAGCTATATAAGAATATTATGTGGTTATCAAAGTACTATATAACAAGGGAGCTTCATATAAGGGCCTCATCGGATGGAGTTTTCGAACGAGTTTTGTTTGGATTTACGATATAAAGTGTCCTAACACCTCGAACGCATGTCATGACCTCTTAACTAGGATATGCCCGAACGATAGTATTTGTAACAACTGAATAAGATTATATTCAAGACTCGTACTTTATACGACCTATGATAATATAGTTTGCATTCGATCTTTTTACAGACGGCATTATCTGCTATATTTTGATTATCTGAACTCACAGGGAGTTCATATCCCCACATTTTTAACAGATTTCAATGATTTATAATTATGGGTGGAAAAATTCTTTTGTTTAATAAATTGGACGCAAGTATTTGATTACATGTTGCCTAAGTAGCGATAACCCAAGATTGAGCCCCTTTGATCATGAACTGTCAATTGCATGATATTAGTTGGGAATTACATTATGTGAGCGCGTAATGTTATTAATTAGATCTATTTCGGGAAACGATCTCTCTCATCTATCATCTCTAGATATCGCTTACGGTACAATTTCCCCCGTTCGATTTGTGACTTCTATCACCGAGAACGAACGAAATAGCAATGTCGAATTTAGGAGTATGTATTCGGGTTGAACATAAACTGAGCGCAGAAATTGCAATTATATAGTTTAATTGCAAGAAAGATCGTACAGAGCTCAATGTCATGCGCTTAGTGTAAATGTAATCTATTTTGTGAGATCTAGCATGTGTTGCATTACACTAAAAAGTCTTTGCGGTCCTACACATTATGATAATAACAAACCTATGTATACACCAACAATATTGTTGACGTTTTAAGCATGTTTTCAGGAGATCAATAGGCAAGAGGATGCAAGGATTCATTGGTTATATTTTTGGATTTGCAAACTCTTAAAATTTAGGCTGGGCATCATAATTGGGGAAATGTATTGTCAACTTTTGTATATCGACAATGGAACAGTAAAAGCCAATATGCTTTATGTATTAAATCTTTCATAAAATCCAATGTAAACATATTAAAAACGACTTTTTGTGTCGTTCATATATATCTTGTGCTATTGATCATAAGTAACACGCCTCCGGACCCTTATTCCGCTGCGACCCAATTTGGGGGTGTTAACAGATTGTATCAAGAGCCAATGGGGGGGAGGGGTGGGGGGGGGGGGGGGGGGGGGGGGGGGGGGGGGTTAAAGAGAACCAGGTCAAATGTATTGCTGGACTATAACCATTTTCAACAACAAATTCATACAACCGGGTTGTACACGGGACATACAAATGTGCATCATTCATGCAAACACTATTGATTGCATTAGTGGGACTGAGATGCCATTCAAAATTTGAATTATAACTGTTTATATTATAGTACGTATATTACTATGAGGGTATATTGTAATATATACAAAGATGATTTTGCATTCTTGTTCGCTCAACTGCTACAATTATTTTATATAAGGGCTATTTATATAAAGGAGAATATTTCCTTTAAAGCAAGGTAGGTACGATAAAGCTCAGTTCAGTCCTAAGCACTACCTAAACATTAAGCTATCGAATATGATACTTACCATACATTCTGATTATTCCATAAGTGCATACACGTATTCACCATACCAATCCTTATAAATATATTTATAATAAGTATAAGCTTTGCTCGTTGCAAATCCCCCGCACTATGTCTCAATATTCGACTTGTTACTTACACATTTGATTATTTAATTCCGAGCCATAGAGATTCCAGTAAGCTTCTGATAAGGAGCTAGAGGGACCAATGAAGGATCAGCCTCTATCTGCTGATGCCTCACCTACAGCCCTATCACCAGGCTACATTGTTGACTTCAATCCGGAAGAGGATAAGGAGGACCCTGAGGAGGATCCTGCTGACCATCCTGCCGACGGATGAGACAATTATGATAATGAGTCATCTGATGATGACAACGATGATGATGATGTTAAGAAGGATGAGGAGGACGAGGAGGAGGAGGAGGAGCACCTAGCTTCGGCCGACCCTTCTACTGTACCTACAGATGATCCTGTCCCCTCAAGCTGAGAATACAGAGGCATTTGAGATTGATGAGTCTACTTCTACATCACCCACCTCTCCACACCATATCATCTTGTCTTTTGAGACCAAATCCCGTATAGTATGGATGTCTATTTAACACCATACTCCACGATCACCATCTACTAAGGCAGGCATTACCGAGTTTTCTGCTGCACTACCTTCATCATCACCACCACCAGAGAAAGTTGTCTCGCTTTGCCTAGCAAATCCTAAGTTGAAACTATCTTTGACTTTATCTTCTTAGGAGTTCTCGTTGTATCTCCCAAAATACAAGTTGTCCGACTGATTTCAGATTATCAATCCAATTATCGTATTAATGAGAATTCGTCAGCATTACTTTAGGTTTTCCTTAATTACTCTTACAAACAACTCTCGACGAATATCAAGAAAAATATAACGCTATATTTGAACGAAAAAGAGCTAAAGCATCGTTAGTCCTCAATTATACATGTCCTTAAACAACTATATATAATTCAGGACGTTACCATGCCGTGCTAGAGTAGTCCTCTAAAAACCATTGATAAGAAATACAAATTTTCCTTCTTATATATCATGTTTTTGTGCGTATTCATCAGAACGAGTTTACTTTTAGAAATGAATTAGTACCCTATCACAATATGCAGAACCATCACTCTTCTTACTAAAAGTGGGCATCATCTTACACCAAATCCTAAGCTGAGAAGCCAAGACACATTACTAGTCGCCCTAAGACAATTTCGCTATCGAATTTGCTCGCCATTAGAGAATTTACTAAATCACCCATTCAAATCAACTTAATACCCGTAGAACTTGGTAGTTTCGATGCTATAATCGGTATGGATTGGTTGTCGAAGTACCAAGCGGTCATTGTGTGTGCCGAGAAGATTGTCCACATTCCCTGAGGAAATGAAACCTTAATCATACATGGTGACGGAAGTAACCCGGGGAAATGCGACACGATTAAATATCATTTCGTGCACGAAAACGCAGAAGTACGTGCAAAAAGGATTTCCTATCTTTTGGCACATGTCACTGCAAAGGAGGTTAAAGACAAGTCGGAGAAGAAGCGACTTAAGGGCGTACCAATAGTTCGAGACTTTCCTGAAGTACTTCCTGAGGACTTGCGGAGTTTCAAATTGATTTGGTACCTGTTGCTGCACCAGTAGCACGGGCACCTTATCGATTGGCGCCCTCCAAAATGAAAGAGTTATCTGAGCAACTGAAAGAGCTATCCGACAAAGCTTAAAAGACCCAGTTCCGTCACCCTGGGGAGCTCCGGTCTTGTTTGTCAAGAAGAAGGATGGATCATTTCGGATGTGCATTGACTATCAGGAATTAAACCAACTGACGGTAAAGAACCGTTATCCACTTCCCAAAATTGATGATTTATTTGGTCAGCTTCAAGGGTCGAGTATCTACTCGAAGATTGACCTAAGGTCAGGTTATCACCAACTGAGGGTTTGAAAAGAAGACATTCCAAAGACTGCCTTCAGAACTCGTTATAGCCATTAACGAAATTTTCAAGTTATGCCGTTGTTTGACAAACGCACCTGCCTATCTAGACTTATGAATCAGGTGTGAAAATAATCCATATCTGGATAAATTCGTGATTGTCTTTATTGACGATATTCCAATATACTCGAAGAACAAACAAGAACATGAAGAACACCTTAAGCAAATCTTAGAATTGCTTAAGAAGGAGGAGTTGTATGCCAAGTTTTCCAAATGTGAATTTTTGGATTTCCAAAGTACTGTTCCTCGGTCATATGATCGATAGTGAAGGAATTCATGTGGATCCAGCCAGATGAAGCATTCTAAGTAATTGGACATGCTCCTAAGTCACCACGGAGGTTCGTGCAATTTTTATGTCCTTGCATGGGTGTTACTAAAGATCATTGAAGGGTTTTCAAGATCGCCAAACCAAGACTTAACTTACGCAAAAGAAGGTCAAGTTTGAGAGTGGGGCCGATAACAAGAAGCAGCTTTTCAACTGTTGAAAGCAGAAGTTATACAGTGCACCAATCCTTACATTACCTGAAGGAAGCAAAGTAATTTCATCCAAAACTGGCACACTTCAAAGAAGAGTTTGGGGCGCTGAGTTAATCCAGAGAATAGGTGATATCTATTATGCAGCACGCCAGTTTAGAAATTCATGAGAAGAATTATATACGACTCATGATATTTAGAACTTGGAGCAGTGTGTTTCCCTCTCAAGTCTGGGAGAGACAATAAGTATATGGAACTAAGGTACGTGTTCACACGATCACAATAGTTGCAACACAATTTTTATGATCAAAAAGATTTAACCAGAGGCAACGCTGATGGTTAGAGTTGCTAAGTGATTACGATTGAGATATTCGTTATCACCCGGGGAAAGCAAATGTCGTTGCTGATGCTTTGAGCAGGAAAGAACGAGAACCACCGTTAAGAGTTCGAGCCTCAGTCATGACTATTAGCTTGGATCTTCCCAAACAGATCTTGAATGCTCAGACTGAAGCGCGAAAACCAGAGAACATTAAGAGTGAAGACATTGGGGGAATGTTGATTAAGAACGCTAAATTCCCAGAAGCAATTAGAGAACAAAAGTTGGAACCACGTGCGAATGGAACCCTATGCCTCAATGGCAGGAGCTGGTTACCTTGTTATGCATATGCGACTGTGATCATGCACAAGGCTACGAAAGAAATAAATAAAAAAAAAAGGGAAAACGAGCGGACAAGTTCCCATAAATCAAAATACTCTATTTCTCCGGTTCCGACAAAATGTACATACATGAAGAAGTTATATTGTGTGCCCAACAATGGAAATCCACATGCCACTATGTTAAGCAAAATGTTTGACCTGTGCTAAGGTCAAGGCCGAACATCAAAGGCCATCAGGATTGTTGTTGCAACCTAAGATACCCGAATGGAAGTGGGACAACATCACCAATGTGATTTTGTCGTCACGAAGCTTCCTAAGACGTCTCAAGGCTATGATACAATTTGATGATCGTTGACCGACTCACTAAGTCTGCAATCTTCACACCAATAGAGAGACATAAATCCTTTAGAAAAACTTGCAAGATTGTACCTAACGAGGTTTGTTCACGAGACATGGGATAACCTGTCACAATCATATTGTATCGTGACCCGAGATTGCCTCAAATTTCTGGAGTCCACTTCAGAACGTTTTGGGTACAAAATTTGGATTTATGAGTACGTGCGTACCATCCACAAAACAGACGGCAAAGCGAGAGGACCATCTCAAACTCTCGAGATATTTGGTGGCCCAATATGAAAGCTAATATCGCCACCTATGTTAGCAAGTGCTTGACCTGTGCTAAGGTCAAGGCCGAACATCAAAGACAATCGGGTTTGTTGGTACAACCCAAGATGCCTCAATGGAAGTGGGACAATATCACGATGGATTTTGTCACGAAGCTTCCTAAGTCATCACGAAGCTTCCTAAGTCATCACAGGGGTAGTACGTTTTGGCAAACGAGGGAAGTTAAATCCCAGGTTTGTTGGACCCTTCAAGGTAATAAAAAGGGTTGGAGATGTTGCATACAAGCTCGAGCTTCCTGAGGAGCTGAGCAGAGTTCATAATACATTTCACGTGTCCAACCTAAAGAAGTGTACTACCCTTTGATAGGCAAAAGAGCTACCCTTATCTGTTCCGTTGGATGGACTTCATTTTGATGACACGCTTTAGTTTGTCGAGGAACCTATAGAGATCACAGATCATGAAGTTAAACGGTTGAAGCGAAGCCGTATCCCATTAGTCAAGGTTTGATGGAACTCCAAGAGAGGTCCTGAGTTTACGTGGGAACGCGAAGATCAATTCCGGAAGAAATACCCACATCTATTTTCAAAGACCGGGTCATCGTCAAGTGCTGCGTCTTAAGCCTCGAGGACAAGGCTCAGCTAACCGGGGGAGACTATAACACCCCGTGTTTTAGGACAATGTACGACGTTGATAAAGTCGCTATTTATTTTTTTTGTATTGTACGCGTTTGTTTTTAATGGAAATCGTTAAGTTAAATCGCGTAAGCAAGAAATAATCAGTTAACGTAAACGGGCATCAAGCAAATTATTGTTTACGTCAAACAAGGGTTAAGTAATTATTTTGAGAATAATTATTAACATTACACAAGTTATTTTATCGGATACGTGAAAGTGTTTACGTTTCGCGATAAATGACAATTAGGTTTTCCCGGAAACCCTAAAAATTAACGTACGCTTCAAAAAATACCTATGTTTATATACAAGGATCAAATTTTATAAAACTTTATGCGTATGTATATATTTATACACGTTTCATATGTTTATACAAGATAACAAATACTTTACAAAATACCAAGACTTTACAAAGTATACTTTTATATAAAAACTACACTTTACATTTTTATATAAAACTTTCACTTACACTTTTCTTTATAAAAACACAAGTAAACATTATATAAAAGAAATTAAACTAGAAAACACTAATCCTTGAAATCATGGGATGATTCCCATGATAGGAGACCAAGAAACATAAGCTTTAAACCCTTAAAACCCTCCTTTTTGGTCCCCTTGAACCCACGGTCAAACCCCCCTCCCCCTTTGAAACTTGGCTAACTAAAATATCTAGTTTCCTTCTCCTATAAATACTTGCTTCATATGTGAAATTTACATAAACTCTTTACTTAACAAAATCACTTTTCTTTCTCCCTATCTCTCTCAAAACCCACGGCTCAATTAAGCCACCTAAACAAATCATACAAAATTTTTCTACAATCCATACAAGCCTATACACATCAATCCTAAGACACACTAAGGTGTTTACAAGCATTGGTTCTTCATTTGCAAGGATTTAAGAAGAAAAGGGAAGATTAGGGTTTCAAACCTAATCTAGGGTTTATAAGCTTGTAAGCTTTGGTTTTGAGTCTAAACACGGGTTTAGCACTTATTTCTCATCTCATACATCATCCCTAAGGTCTTCCTAATTCCTTTATACTTTTTATTATCATTATTTTATGTGTAATATGTTATTTATGGCTAAATCACCACTTAGGACTTTTTAATATGTAAAATGAGTTATCACTTATGTTTATGAATTTATACACTTTTTCTTATGTCATATGGTCATATATATCATGGAAAAATGAATGTAAAAGTATGTTAACATATGGTTTAAGTATAAACATGTTTAAGTATAAATTAGGGTTTATAAAGTTAATAAAACAAGCTTTTTATAAATGAATACATTTGGATAATTAAAGGGCTGTTTTAGTTCGAATTTCATACAGTGGGTTTGACCTCATATAAAAATAATACGCCTCATGACGATTCCAAAATGATAAGAAACTCGAAAAACCGATTTATAACGAAAAAGATACGTTAATTACGATTTTACGACGATAAATACTTTTATAAAACTATTTTTATAAAAAGCACTATTCATTACAGAAACTCATATTTTTAAAACATCAAAAATATGATATAACTTTTAATTACGAGATCGTACTCGAAAGAATCGCTAAAAACGGAACTATAACGAATAAACTACGACGTTTTTGATAATTAAAGTTTATAAAAGTAATTTTATAAACTATGAACAGTAAAAGTACTATTCATCAGTTGGATTAACTTTATAAAATATAATACATCTTTTAATAACAAAGACGTACTCGAAGGAATCACTAAAATCGGGATTAAAACGGATAAGTTATTACGATTACGAGTTTACGCTAATTAAAACCCTAAAACGAGTAAGGAGCTGTTGTGAACAGTAAAATCACTATTCATCGCAGAATATCAAAAACATGAAAATGTAATATTTTGATCACTCGTGTATACAACGGACGTGGGACGTTAGAAACCGCGAGCAACGGACTTAAATGACCAAATTAGGTCATTTTACGAAAAAGTATATTTTATAACGTTTTACTTTTAACTATTATTTTACCAAAACGATTAGTCGGTGATTATGCTATATAGAATATTACGTGGTTATCAAAGTGCTATAATACTAGGGAGTTTCATAATGAGGCCTCTTCGGATGGCGTATCGACGAGTTGTTGGATTTACGATTTAAAGTGTCCTAACTCCTCGTACGTCATGTCATGACCTCTTTAATTATGATAGCCCGAACGATAGTACGATGTAACAACTATAAGATTATTTTCAATGTTGTTAATATAAGTACTCGGTACTTATACGACCTATATTGAATTAGGTTGCATTCGAGAATAATCGTGATGCATTCCCACACTTGATATAAATTCTCAGATCACTCACTTGAGGTGAGTTCATAGCCCCACACTTTTTACAGTTTTACTGATTTACTATTATTTGGGGTGGAAACATGCTTTGTTTTACAAATTGGACGCAAGTGGATATTTTGCATTGATTACATGTTTGCCTAAGTAGCGATAACCCAAGTTAAGCCCATTATCATGAACTGTCAATTGCATAGATGTAGTTGAGAATTACATTATGTGAGCGCGAATGTTATTTAATAGATCTATTTGGGAAACGACCTCCCTGTTCGGGTGACTAGCTATCACCGGGAACGAACGTTATAGCATGTCGAATCAGGGATGTTTCGGGTTAAAACATCATTTCGGGCTGAGTAGCAATATTTTGCGAACAAGACTGTCGAGCTTCAGTGTCATGAGCTTAGTGTAAATGTAATCTGGTTTTGTGATTGTTTGCATATGTTGTAACATCACGGGAAAGTCTTGCGGTCCTGCATAATTTAAATACATAAACCTATGAATTCACCAACATTTTTGTTGACGTTTTAAGCAATGTTTTCAGGAGGTCAATAGGCACGAGGTGCCAAGGATGCATTGGGTTACGTTTTGGATTGCACGCTTAAAGACTTTTATATCATATTTTGGGAAATCTATGTCATCTTTTGTAATATTAAACAAGGAACAAGTGAAGCTATAAGCTTTTGTAATATGTCTTTTAATTAAATCCAATGTATCAATTTAAACGACTTTTTGTGTCGTTCTTATATATATCTTGTGCTATTGATCTTGAAGTAACACGCCCCGGATCCTTATTCCGCTGCGACCCATTTTGGGGGTGTTACATGCGAAGTCTAGCTACAACACTAGATTGGCCCAATTGCTTCTTAGACATATTTAGTCGCCGTGTGTCGTGAATTGGGATGTACCGAATATAATGGGTTGTGATGGAGAAATCAATGATATGTTGAGGATTAGGTTGCGTGAAGCTGGATCGAATGAAGTAATATTCACTTTTGTGGCGCAGATTAAAGCTTTTTATATCAATGAACCAATTTATGCAGAGCTTTGACATGAGTTTTATTCGACTTATAAATTTAACGAAGTTTGTGCAGACAATGAATTGCAAACCAAGAAGATCATCAAGTTTAGACTTGGTGGACGTGCTCACAGTTTGACCTTGTTAGAATTTGCTCGAAGGTTGGGACTATATCAGGTGGATGAGCTTGATGAGGAAGGTTTTAATGTTTACTTTAAAGGAGGTTTGCGTAGTGATGAGCATTTTAACGCTCAGGAGTATTGGTTAAGCATTAGCAGAGAGGATAACCTTGGTTTATCTAGGAGTCGCACTTCTACTATCAAGAGCCTAATTTGAGGGTGATTCACAAGATGATCACTTATGGTTTGTGTCAAAGGACGATTGGGTATGACAAAATTCAGAAAAATGATTTGTGGCTATTGAGTATGTTTGATGCTAGACACCAAAACGGGTATGCAAATGTGGCTTGGTTGATTCCAAGGTGGATGAAGAGAAAAGGAGCTGACACTCAAAAGGAAAGTCAAATTTGATGTGGACAGTTTATCTCGAAGATTGCTAGGAAGTCAAGGGTGTTGACAGATGATGTGATAAGGAGTTTGAGTGCTCTGATTTATTGTAGAGATTTGGATACGACTACGCTTAAGGATTTGATTGACTCTAAGGGTAGGCTTATTCCTGAGGATCCACAGCCGGGTGTACCAAGAGTTGGTGTTCCTAGATCTCCGAGAGCATCTATGCAGGACTTGTATGACAGGATGGGTAGGATGAAGATACGCAAAGAGGCGATAGAGCGGATGAAGTATAGGCAGTCTTATCACTAAGACATGTACCAAGGAGTGTTTGAGCACATGGTTGGGGTTTACAGCGTTCCACTACAGGGAGACTACAACCCACCTGGTTATGCTCAGCCGCAGATGATCAGTATTATCAGCAGTACCCACCTCCACCACCACAACAGCAGCAACAACATGATGATGATGAGTAGTGTCGAGATGACACAAGTTGGTTATGTGACCGCATGTTTTGGGTCACATGTGTTTTAAAAACAATTTTCTAAACATCATTATTATTATTATCATTATTATTATTATGGTGTGTAAAATGCCTCTGTTGGCATTAAAACAATATTATAATACTTTCTATTGATAATTAATGAGGAAAATTATTATTATGTGTGTGCTATGCAGTATTTATATTTGTAACAGGAAAAAGAAAAAGAGAAGGACGCAAGACGAAATGACTTGAAGCAAAGATTCAGAATATCAATCACAATTAAGAAGTATTATTTCACTTTCCCATTTTATCCTTCTTTATAATATTTTCACATTGAGGACAATGCTCATATTAAGTATGAGGGAGATAAACTAGAAAAGTTAAAAGAAAATATTTTGAAATAACAGAAAAATTGTGAGGATTAGATCTTAAGAATTCAGGTATCCATCTTTGATACCTAAGATGATTTTTATCTTTAGCTTTCTCGAGTTAAGGAGTGAGCAATTGCAAATATCTCATCCGTCGTTACGGCTGTGTATGTGTAGTTTTGTCGCCTTTTCTGGAGCATTGGTATCGATTTAAAATTATATGAGTGTGCCGGTGATTTGTTAATTCTAGAACTTGTGCTTGAAATCTTTATGAGACCGCAGTAGGAACGCGTTCGCGTGTTATAAACATTTTACTGATTAAGAGGTGATAAAAATATAAATATAAGTAAACAATAATTTTGTTCAAAAAGATTTTTAATAAAATTATCTAAAATTTTATCCATACGAATTGAAGAACGTAAATGTTGGTATCACTATCATAATGAAGTTCGAAGGTTGCAAACTTCTAAGTTCGTTGAAGTAGTATGCTTATCTTAAGTATGGGGGAAAGCAAGTTTCCCCCAACCCAAGTGAAGTCGATGAATTGATATGTTAAAAAAAAGTAATGATGTGAAGGAATAGTCGGTGACATTACGGATAAGGTGGATTATGATTTTATTACAAACCTTTTTCAACAAATAAATAAATAATATCACTAAATAAATTACCTCTTTTGATGTTTATGTTTGGTGCTTACGCCATGTCGGTGAAGTTTAGTTTCCTGTACAAGCCTATGGTAATTTGAACATTTCATGACTGCGCGTATGAGTGACTTCCGTTTACTTTCTATTTTACTAAATTGAGCGAGTGTGAAAAGAATCCTACCTATAAAAAATTCGTGAGTTGCTTTGTCATGTTATCCATGCTTATGATCATTAATTTGTTTTATTAAAACAAAATACTTTTGCTTTGATTGCTTGAGGGCAAACAATAAGCTAAGTATGGGGGGATTTGATAACGCTCCAAATATACATAAAATATCCTTCAAAAATATGTGAAATATGTATGTTAACGTATGAAATATTGCAAAGTTTGGTTATTTGTTGTGCAATAATCATTTCAGGACCAAGAATGAAGAAAAAGGACTAAACGTGCAAAGATATTCCGTTAAATGCACTAACGGTCATTATAAGAAGAATCTAGAAGAGAATCTAATGAAGAATTAATGAACAAGGCTAAACTACGGCGCATAATTGTTAATGTGCGACGTACTTCATTACGAGATAAATGCAATTTAATGATACACCAAGTACGCTGCACAATTTTCATTGTGCGGCTCACTTCACTTATAGTTACTCTTAGATAGTAATGATTGCCATTATTGATGCAACCCTTTGCTTGCCATTTCCCACAACTGATGATCACTCCTCACGTATAAATAAGCCATGAAAATCAGGGCTAAGGGCATCCTATTCAACATTTTGTTAGGAATAAAATGCTAAGGCATTCCCACTGCTAGTTATATGGTTCCCACTGCTAGAGATTTTCCCACTGTTAGTGTATCTCTGCCACTGTAAAGGTTTCCACTGCTTGAAGACTTTCCACTGCTGATTGAAGATAAGAATTACTCAGAGTTAAATACGCGTTATTGTTATATTTGGAATGTATCTTATGTATATCTCTTTTATTTAGGGGATACGGTTTAGGTCTTATCTTGTACAGGGCTCCTTGTGCTATAAAAGGAATCCTTAGGTTAGAGTAGACATATACATATTCAACATCATATACACACATCTTTCACATACTACTCTCATAACTTTAAGGTTTTGTAAACCCTAGTACTGTCAGAGTACTCGTATTATTCTCTTAATAATATTAAAGCTTTTTGGTTATTCACTATTTTCATTTCATTTCATTGTTATCTTCTTGATCACTAAAGGTTAGATTCCGCATAGCCTTTGGTGAAACTCATTAACAAAGTTTCTCTCATTGTTACCTTGTGTTTATCCAAGATAACAATAACCTTATAACCTAAGGCATAAGATCCAAGTTTGGGAACAACAAGTGGTATCAGAGCTTGTTGAGAAAACTTTGATCAAAGAAGCATAACACTCTTACCTTATTACTAAACCACAAACAGAAATGGATCCATATAACCACACAACCAATACCTCCACAAAACTCCCAATCCTTGACACTGGAAAGTTTGAACAATGGAAATTCAGAATCCAACAGTACTTACAACATGAACACTATGCTCTATGGGAAGTCATAGAGTTTGGTGACTCTTACAAAGTACCACCAGAAGAACCAGGGAAAGCAGTAGCAGGAGAAGCCTCTGCAAAGAAGAAAGGAAGGACTGTGGCTATAACTACTGAAGACATGCAGAAAAGAAGAAATGATGTCAAGGCAAGAACTACTTTGTTGTTGGCTCTCCCTGATGAACATCAGTTAAGATTCAGCAAATATGATAATGCCAAAGAACTCTGGGAAGCCATTTTGAAAACTTTTGGTGGAAATGAAGCCACCAAAAAGACAAAGAAGAATCAGTTGAAGCAACAATATGGCAACTTCAAGGCTGAAGGGTCAGAAACACTTGAGCAAACCTTTAATAGGTTGCAGGCTATTGTGAGTCATCTTGAGTTCATGGATGTTCCAATTGAAAAAGATGATCTAAACCAAAAGTTTTTGACAAGTCTTGCACCAGAATGGTTAATGTACACCATTGTTTGGAGAAACAGAGATGATCTAGACACAATGAGTCTGGATGATTTGTACAATCATCTCAAAGTCTATGAACCTGAAGTCCAAAAGAAGGCAGGATCAAACTCTCAAAACATGGCCTTCATTTCTTCATCAAACACCAGCAGTGGAAAAGGTGAAGTTCCCACTGCTAGTGTTCCAACTGCTAGTAGTCAAGTTTCCACTGTTAGCACTGAGGTTGCAGCTGCTAGTCTAAGCCATGATACTATCTGTGCATACATAGCTACTCAATCAAGTGGTTCTCAAATCAAATATGAGGACATCACTCAGATTGATGAAGATGATATAGAAGAGATGGACATCAAATGGAACTTGGCTTTGCTGAGCATGAGGGCTGATAGGTTTTAGAAGAAGACTGGTAAGAAGATTACCATTCAAGGATCTGATGTAGCTGGTTTTGACAAATCAAAGGTGGAATGCTTTAATTGCCACAAAATGGGTCATTTTGCTAGAGAGTACAGAGCACCAAGAAGTCAAGACAGAGGAAAGAGAGAAAGCTACAGGAAGGATCCTAAGGTGGAAGAACCTGCTCCTAAGGCATTGATGGCCATTGATGGCATTGGATGGGATTGGAGCTACATGGCTAATGAAGATGAAAACCATGCACTTGTGGCAGATGATGTAGTTCCAACAGAATTTGCTCTTATGGCCATGTCTAGCTCAAGCTCAAGCTCAGACAATGAGGTATATGATGATTCCTATTGTTCTAAATCATGTAGGAAAAACATAGAAAACCTCAACACTAAGATTAATAAGTTAAACGAAGAACTTAGTGATTGTGAGACTAACTTATATAACTACAAAAGAGGTTTAGCTCAAGTTGAGGCTAGATTAGTAGAATTTAAAGTAAATGAAACTAAATTCTGTGAAAGAATTAGAGTCCTGGAGAGAGATGTAGAAATTAGAGATAATAAAATTAAATCTCTCAAAAATGAACTTGAGGAGTTGAAGAAGGAAAAAGAAAGCATAGATCATAAATTAGCAGTATTTGGTAATGCTTCAAAAGATTTAAATGATCTCTTAGAGAGTTAAAAATCTACTAAAGATAAAACTGGTGTAGGATTTAATAAGTATAGTGCTGTCCTACCCCCTCCTGCACAAGTCTATTCACCTCCTAAGAAAGATCTATCTTGGATGGGTTCGCCTGAGTTTGTTGATGATACTGTTATTGATTATAGTAGGCCTACACCTAGCATAGATGTGCCAAGAGATGTAAGTGAAAGTGTTTCTTTTTTTGAACAAAGAGGATCAGTTGGTAATGTTTTATCAAAACCCATGATTAGCTTTGTAAAAGAAACTGGTTTTCCTAGTGTCTCTAAAGTTAATAATACTAAAAAGTCTAGGAAACCAACTGTGAAATATGCTGAGATGTATAGAGACACTTTAAAAAGTCCTAAAGTTAGGGGAAACCAAAGGAATTGGAATAATTTAAAATCCCAACAGCTAGGAAAAGACTTTTTGATGCAAAATAATGCATGTTATAAATGTGGCTACTTTGATCATCTGGCATCTAATTGTAGGATATGGGTGGCTAAGGGAGAAACCTGGCCAAGAGGTAATTATTCTCAAAACAATGTGAAATCCCCATCTACTCATAAGAGTATGACACCCAGAGCTGTTTTGCTCAAATCTGGCTCAAAATCTATTGTTGTAAACAAACCAAAAATGAATGTTGCTCAACCAACAATGACATTTTTTAAAACAGCACATTCAAAAGTAAAAAGACCATTTGAAAGAAAAACAACAGCTAAAAATCAAATTTGGGTTCTAAAAGTTCCCACTGGTAGAACAAAAATTCCCACTGTTGGCTCAAATGTTCTCACTTCCAAGCCAACAGGTGTTGCTGATTTAGGAAACAAGGGAAAAGCTGTTAAGGCCTCAGCTCGTTGGATTTGGAAACCTAAGGAAAATAAGTTTGGTCAAGGTTCAAACTTTAATGGTGTATCAGTGACTTTCAAGAAATACTAATACATTGATACACAAGGCAGACTCAAGTCAGTAATGGCTTGGGTCCCTAAAGAGAACTAATTCTTTTTTTATTTGTGCAGGGCAACATTGATGATAAAGGATATTGGGACAGTGGTTGCTCTAGACACATGACTGGAAACATATCTTACCTTTCTGAGTTTGAGCCCTATGATGGAGGATATGTGTCATTTGGACATGGAGGTGGAAAGATTACTGGTAAAGGAATAATTAAAACTGGTAAACTTGAATTTGAGAATGTTTATTTTGTGAAAGAACTAAAGTATAATCTGTTTAGTGTGTCTCAAATTTGTGACAACAAAAATAGTGTTCTGTTCACTGACTCAGAGTGCCTTGTGTTGGGAAAAGATTTTAAGGTTGATGATTCTCATGTGTTGCTTAGGACACCTAGACAACATAATATGTATTCCATTGACCTAAACAATATTGTCCCTCATAAAAACTTGACTTGTTTGATTGCCAAGGCCTCTGTGGATGAAAGTATGATGTGGCATAGAAGATTAGGTCATCTGAATTTTAAAACCATGAATAAGTTGGTTAGGAATAATCTGGTTAGAGGTTTGCCTTCCAAAAGTTTTGAAAATGACCATACCTGTGTTGCTTGTCTCAAAGGAAAGCAGCATAAGGCTTCTTGTAAGACCAAGTTAGTGAACTCTGTCTCTAAGCCCCTTCACACTTTGCATATGGATTTGTTTGGACCTACTTCTGTCAGTAGTCTTAATCATAAATGGTATTGCTTAGTTGTGACTGATGATTTTTCTAGGTTTACTTGGACTTTCTTTCTAAAATCTAAGGATGAAACAGGTAGCATTCTTAGGAATCTTATCACAGAGATAGAAAATCTAAAAGACCTTAAAGTGAAAATAATCAGGTGTGATAATGGGGGTGAGTTTAAGAATAGAGAGATGGATGAATTCTGCACTAAGAAAGGTATTAAAAGAGAGTTTAGTAATGCTAGAACCCCTCAGCAAAATGGTGTTGCTGAAAGAAGGAATAGAACTCTCATTGAAGCTGCAAGGACTATGTTAGCTGATGCTAAACTCCCTGTTACCTTTTGGGCTGAAGCAGTTAGCACTGCTTGTTATGTTCAAAACAGGGTTTTGGTTAACAAGTCCCAAAATAAGACACCTTATGAATTGTTTAATGGTAGATCTCCTGCTATAGGATTCTTAAGACCATTTGGGTGTCATGTCATGATCCTTAATACCTTGGACCACTTAGGCAAGTTTGATGCTAAAGGAGATGAAGGTTATTTTGTTGGATACTCCCTATCTAGTAAAGCATTTAGGGTATTTAACAAGAGAACCAAGAAAGTAGAAGAAAACCTGCATGTGGATTTCTTAGAAAATAAACCCATTGAGAAAGGAGCTGGCCCTAATTGGTTATTTGATATTGATTCTCTAACCAATTCAATGAATTATGTGCCAGTTGTTGTTGCAGGAACATCTTCTACTAACATTTCAGGTACAAAAGAAGATGCTAATCAAGCTGTGAAGGATAATGTGTCCTCTCTAAGATTCATTGCTCTGCCAAATTGGTTTCATGATGCTCATATGGAAACCTCCAATGATTCTGTGAGGAACAGTGAAGCAAATGATGATCCTCAAAAGGAGCAAGATGGTACTGCTGATGTATCTGAAAGCAGTGGAAACACCAATCCCACTGCTAGCTCAAAAGACTCCTTAGCTGATCAAGTGGAGCCTGTTTTATCACCAACAGTGGAATCTGAAGTTCCCACTGTTAGTTCACCAGTACCAACTGTTAGTACAAATGTCTTGGATAGTGAGTCACCTGAGCTTCCTGCAAGCCCAACAGTGGAAACTGCAGTTCCCACTGTTAGTACACCTATTCCAACTGGTAGCAAATCTATCCCTCCTATAACCTCAAGTCTTCCCAAGATCATTTCAAGAGGAGGGTCAAGCTACTCAGAGCCACTGTCATTAGGTAATGTGATGGGAGATTTCTTTGGGGATACAACTAATTCAACTAGTTTGACTGAAGTGGAAGCTGACATAAGCAACATGGAGACTGACATACAAGTCAGTCCAACCCCTACTCTCAGAATTAATAAAGACCATCCAAAAAGTCAGATAATTGGTCCCATTGATACTCCTGTTCAAACCAGACATAAGGCCAAGAATGTAGAAGAACAAAGCTTCATAGCTACAATTCACCAAAAGACTAATCCTGATCTCCTACAGTATTGTCTATTTTCATGTTTCTTGTCTCAAGAAGAACCCAAGAAAATTGTTGATGCTCTCAAAGATGAAAGCTGGGTAGAAGCTATGCAAGAAGAGCTTCTACAATTTCAGATTCAGAATGTTTGGGTCTTGGTTGACTGTCCTAAAGGGGTGAGGCCTATTGGAACAAAATGGGTCCTCAAAAACAAGAAAGATGAAAGGGGAATTGTAATTAGAAACAAGGCCAGGCTTGTGGCACAAGGGTATACTCAGGAAGAAGGAATTGATTATGAAGAAGTCTTTGCACCAGTTGCAAGGATTGAGGCTATTAGATTGTTCTTAGCATATGCTTCATATATGGGATTTACAGTATACCAAATGGATGTCAAAAGTGCTTTTCTGTATGGGACTATTGATGAAGAGGTTTATGTGATGCAACCTCCTGGCTTTGAAGATCCTGAGTTCCCAGATAAAGTTTACAGGGTAGAGAAGGCTATGTATGGACTCCATCAAGCACCTAGAGCTTGGTATGGTACTCTGTCCCAAATATTTATTGGCTAATGGCTTTCAAAAGAGGTACCATTGATCCAAAACATTGGTTTCATACAGAAATGCACAAAGGGAGAATACATGCTTGTACAAGTGGTATGTAGATGGCATTATCTTGATCATCAAATCCAAAATTTGCAGAGAATTTGAGGCCTAATTGCATGACAAATTCAAAAAAAATGAGTGATATAGGTGACTCAACCTTCTGTTCATTGATTGCAAGTACTACAAAAAATGATGCATCTTCATTTAACAAGACAAATATGTCTTGGTGATATTCTCAAGAAGTTTGGGGTACACAGATGTAAGGACGGCAAAGACTCCATGGATATGGAGAATCCTGGGGCACAGTGATGGGACCTGGCAAAGATGTTGGATCTTCACTTATATAGAGTCCATGATTTGGATCCTCTCATGTATCTTACTGGCATCAAGTGACCAGATATTATGTTTGCCCTGTGTTGTGTCTGTGCAGACACCAAGTGACAAACCTAAAGAGTGTCATCTCATACTGTCAAGAGAATTGTTAGGTACCTAAAAGGTCAACCTTTGTCTAGGACTTGTATCACATAAAGAAATCTCCTTTTGACTTGGTGGCCTACTCAGACAGTGATTATGATGGTGGATAATCAAGATAGAAAAATCACCACTGGGGGTTGTCAGTTTTTTGAGAAGAAATGTTGATCTCTTGGCATAAACAAAAAGCAGACATTGTGGCCACCCCACAACTGAAGCATAATATGTGGCATGTCTTGCAAGTGGCTGTGGACAAGTCTTTGGATTCAAAATCAGTTGCTGGACTATGGGTACAATTTTATAGAACACTAAGATATATTATTGAGACAATAACACAGTGCAATTTAGTTTAGTTAAAAATCCTGTCTATCCACTCAAGAACAAAACAATTGATATAAGACATTATTTTATAAGAGACTGCTATGAAAGAAGTTGATAATGTAGATCATTATTCATCACATATAATAATGTTGCAGATCTCTTAACTAAACCTTTTGATGTAGGAAGATTTCTATAGCTTATGATTTGTAAGTATTGGAAATGCTCAATCCCAGAAGATACAACAAGACATTCAGTTTCAGTAAAAAGAACCTTGTGCTGCTTATCACATATTTGTGATATTGAGAAAAGGTTAAAATGCCCTAATTCTTTTACAAAAGACACACTATCAAAATCTAAATTACCAACTCTTATTTTTCCTTTACCAGATATGTAGCCTTTGCTACCTCCAAAGGTAACAGATCCCCTATTAAATTCTTCAAAATCCTCTAGTTGATCCTTGTTACCTGTCATGTGCCCTGCACATCCACTATCAAATATACCTCTATCTACCATGTTCTTCTGTGGATGTTCCTACACATGAAAAAGAGAAATTAGTTTCTCTTAGGGACCCAGGCCTTTACAGGCTTGGGTCTGCCTTGTGGACCTTTAGCATTCACAATTCTAATAAAAGTTGGTCCACTGTCACAATTGAAGTTTGGTCTAGAGTTCCTCCAATTATAACCTGCTGAGGTCTTAACAGCAGATCCCCAATTTCCCTTTACAACATTAGAATGAGACATTTGTGCTGTAGTTTTTGCAAAGGGTCTTCTTACAGATGAATGTGATTTTGAAAAACCCCTTCTTTGATTAAATTGATTCATCTGTGGTCTTTTGGGACTAAAACTGTTTGAGGTCTTGGTAGGTAGGGGTGAGCAGAAACCGCACCGCAAACCGCAAAACCGCAAAAACCCGCACCACAAAAACGGCACCACGGCAAAAACAGGTGGATCGGTTTTAGGAAAAAATAAAACCGCAAAATGCGGTGCGGTTGCGGTTTTATCCGTAAAACCAAACCGCAAAATCCGCACCGCATCGCACATTAATTTTATAAAACCGAAAAACGACGCATTGATTATTTAATGTGTGTTATAAGGCTTCTAATGCATATTATCAATAATATTCTAGGTAATGTGTGTGTTTACCTTAAATATATGCATTGTTATAACCGAAAAAACCAACATTGTAAACAAAAACAGCAAAAAACCCACATTAATTATATAAATTATAAGTGATGGTGCGGTGCGGTTAATACCTGCACAACCCGTAAAACTGCAATAAAACCCGCAAAACCGAAACCGCAAAAACCACGCGGTTGCGGATTCTCATTTTTTAAAAACCGCAATTGCGGATGCGGTGTGGTTTTTGCCAAAAACCGCACCGATCCGCACCATGCTCACCCCTATTGGTAGGTATTGGCTGTCTAGATCTAACAGTATTAACATTAGAACTAACAGCATTAACTCTAGGTCTAACAGAATTAATATTTGTCCTACCAGTATTAATATTAGGCCTAACAGAATTAGTGTTTGGCCTACCAGCATTAAGTTGTACTGATCTAGGAACAACTTTATTAGAATGATTAACCCTGTTTGCATTTGTCCATACTGGTTTTGCCACCCCATTACCAGTATTAAAAACCCTTTGTTTCTTAACCTTAGCATTTCTTGCCATTTTCTTTTCATAATAGTCACAATCTTTAATCAAATGACTTAGACTACCACAAATAAAACATTTCTTCTTTGTAAAAGAGTAACCTTCCCCTCTCATTAGTTGATTGTATTTCAAAACCTAATCCATAATTTATTACTATATTTGAACTCATGCAGAATAAATTAAATCTCCAAAGATTCTTGGAAAATCTTTCCATGTATCTAATGTTTATTTGCAATTGTTTCCTTTCTTTTATAGCTTTCAATCCTAATTCTCCTATATCATTTTAAGCATTTACATCTTTTTCATATATTTCATTAGCCTGAAAGGTAAGCTTTTCATTTAGAGAAAGTTGCTGTTTTTGAAAAGTAACAAGTTGAGCCTCTAGTTTCTTAACAGCATGACTATAAGCAAGTATTTGTGCTTCTTGATCACCTAACTGATTCCTTTTGTTCATCACAACAGTCGTTTAAGAGTATATTAAGAAACAATGCACATTTTAGAACACAAAGTTTACCTCATTACTTGAGCTGATAGCCATAATGCAAATTATCTCTACCATCTTCAACTTCAGTAGTTCTCCCTAATTGACAATCCAATCATCCATTGTCAGCAAGCCTCTGATTCTTCTCTTGCTTCCCAGCTTCTTGAAATGTTGATAAAATAGATCTCTCTTCTTCATTCCATCATGTGTCCCCTTTGTTGTACATTATCCCCTACACAGTGACCAGTTTTTTGTTATGACAATTTAAGCTTCAAGCTTCTTTTTGTCAAAGCCAACAGGTGTTTTTCCATCCACGCGAACTCTTCTTCCTGTTTTCTTATAGAACTTCTTCATTCGAATAGTTCAATCATCGCTATCTGCCAATTTATGTCCATCCTCTTCCAATGGTCTACAAACATCATCAATTTGTTTCCAGATCTTCATGAAGCAGTCCCAGTCCTCTGATTGTTTGCAAAGAAGGAATAGATTAACTTCATCAGCAAATCTTTATTAGGATATTGATGAAGAAGTAGAAGGAGTACCAATGACTAAGTAGGTACCGATTAAAAATACTTAACCTAATAGTGTTGCTTTGCTTTGTGAAAATAAAAGCAACTTTTGAGCACTTAAGATTTTTTTGAGGCACCTTGGATTTCCAGCTCTAAAAACTCTAAGGTTTTGGGGATACAAATTTCAATTAGATAAAGTTATCAACCTCTTGTTTAGTTCACAATATCCTTGCCATATTTGGACCATAGCTGCGGCATAGAATCTTAGAAACTTTAAGATTTGCATCCTCAGTTGATACCTACACCAAACATGATACTTCCAACAGATAAAGTAACTGTTTGTGAAACTAACATAATCCCTTTTCTAACCCTTCTGAACTGGATATTTTAAATGCTTCAAACTGTTGTTTGAAAACAGCCTTCTGCATTTTCTTTGAATTTGCATTACCACCAAACCTAGTTCTGATGGCTTCCCAGAATCTCTTTGCATCTACACATTCCAAGAAACCTCTTAAATTGTTTCCTTGGGAAATGGACATCCCAGCAAGGATATTCTTAAGCATACCTTACCTTTTCAACAGCTTGAATTGTCTCAGCAGTTTACAGGTAAAGATTCGTACCATACCATCCTTTCCTATTAGAAATTCATTTTCTGGAGATCCTCAATCTGAATTACCTTCCAAAACTTCATTGTCAATGTACTCAAGGTAATGATTCATTTACATAGCCCATATATCATACTCCTCCTTCTTTAGAATTAGGAATTTGATATTTGAGATAGCAGTTGTTTGAGGAATCACCTGTTGTTGTTGTTTAGGTGCATCACCAGTGTCTGATGCATCTTCATGGTTTGATTCTTCATCATCACTGAGATGTTGTGAGAACTCATCATTAGCACGTTGAGACAGTTTGGTAAAGAATCGTAGAAGAGTTAAGTTTGTGGTTCTAGTGATTCTTTTTTCTCAGAGTCCCTCTAAAGGCTCTGATACCACTTGTAGGTCCTTGTTTAGATCTATATAGCCTTTTGTAAAGACAATAGCTAACTTAATAAATCCCAAATCAACCTATGTGAGAGACAGCTGACTATGATATCAAGTGTTAATATGCGGAATCTTAACACAAGAATTAAGACTAACAGACCACGCTACAAGTTACACAATAAATAAAAAAACACATCTCAAATGTCTTCTATTGAAATTTCCATCCTTAACAAAACAAAGACCAAATGGTTCCTTATTATACACCAACTGAAACCCAAAGGGCCACCAAACTAGAAAAAAAGATAATACATATCAATTCCTAAGATAACTCTAAGAAGATCTCTAAGATAACTCTTACTATACATGTTACATAAACACATACTTAACAAAAACATCCTTAACTAAATATTAACCAGTACTAACTATAGTACAGCAACTCTACCAAAACTAACTTCAGTACTGCCACGACTTAACTTAGTACTGCCAGTATTAACTTAGTAATATTCCAGCACAAACAAAAACAAAACTACCAAGACATAACTGTTATACAACCAGTAAAAAGATCCTTACACAATTTATATTACCCAACAAGATAGAAACGTTAGAGGTGAGAAGATATAATAGAATGAAAAGAGAACATTAAAGAATTGAGAATACATGTCAGAATATAAAAAAGACCAATTAGAAGTAAAACGACAATTAGAATGAAGACGACTATTAGAAGTTAGACGACTATATGAAGTGAGAAAGACAAATTAAAGTGAGAAGAACGTTTAGAAATGAAAAAGACTATTTGAGGTTAGGAAAAGATGTTTACGAGATGTGAGGACCAAGATTTGTATGTGAGGGGATATATTTGTTGTAGTGGATAGATAGTGAGTATAGTGATTTGTAAGATTGTGTTTGAAATAAGACGCGTTTCATTAATAAAAATTCCTTGACTATTAACCACAAAAGCAACGATGCATATGAGGCGTAGGGATATAGGATGGTACCCATTAAACGATAGAGATATTATTGGGCAGTGAGGTTTGTGCTATTGTGAAATGTAGTTTACCCCTTCACGGGTTGTAGTAGTGATAAAGTCACTATTATGTGTTATAATGTAGGTTGGTAAAGGATTACATTGGTGAATCTTAAGTTAATATGACTCGTTTGGATGACTCCATGAACGATCGATTATTCGTTGACACGTCTAAAAAATCAACGATGTAGAGTATTGTACAAAGTGGAAGATATCGTCACTTGCCTTGTAGAGTATGTAAAAGTTTTGGGATGATTGGGAAGTTGAACGTTACGGGAATGCTAACTTAGGTTGTTGTTTTTTATCAACGATCAAGACGTTGTAAATAGTTGTGTCTTTATCATGATAACGGTCGGGAAATAAGTATCTAGCAACTTGTATATTAAGTCTTAATCTATTTGTTTCTTAATTTTTATTTAACAATAATTTACTTCCCTCTCACTTGATGATTAGCTATTTGTTTTACGCGAATGAGGACTTGTTCGATCGTGCATGTCTATTCCGTCGTTACGGCCATGTATGCATGTCTTAGCTGCCTCGTTGGTTTACGACTTTTGGTGAAAGTTAGAAGGTTCCTACCCTATATCATTCTTCATCCTAACCGTTGGTTAAATTCAAATGGGGATGTGATCGAACACACATGTCTATCCCGGCGTTCCAGGTGTGTATGTGTGCTTCAGCTACCTTATTGGAGTGGTACTTCTAGTGAAAGATTGTAGAATGATCAACCGTACGCCTTTCCATACAAAAACCTATATTTGCCTTTATAAACTTGTTACTCCTTAGCTTTAGTGGTGGAGATGTGTATCCTTGCTAAGCTTATGATAGAATACTCGTTACGACCGAGTAATTGAGTGAATTAGTTTTGATGTTTCCACATAAATTAGTTGGTAGTGATGTTGAGTGTTTTTCATCTTCTTATTTCGTTGAGGTGTTTGGTTGTGTACATGTAATAGATTCTAATTATGATTTATTGAAAAAATATCCTTAGGGATATATTTTTATAAACTTCTAAAGGCTACTTGAGGACAAGTAGGATTCAAGTGGGGGAATATTTGATGACATCAAATAACGTCTATTTTATAGAATCATTTATCCCATGTAAATAACCCATTTTGTATGATTATTGCAAGGAATTGTTACTTAATTGTTTGTATTTGAGAATTGCAGTAATTATGGAGTACTTGGTGAAGATTAGCTAAAAGGCATGCATTTTGGAGCATAAATGAAGAGTTCGATAAAGTCTACTGATCTGACAGCAAATACGCACGTTATTATTCATAGACCTATAAAAAGTACCAAGACTTTGAAGATATACACCGTAGTATGTACGTCGTATATATTTCTTTGGTCCATTATCAAGATAAGCTCACTTTATGCCAATACATCCGTACACAAAGAAGCTCATACGCCGTACCTCAAGATGTCAAAACCACCCGTACGGTGTAGCCAATAACGCGTACCCAATTAGGTCTGATACGCCATATCGAGGAGGTCTGATACGCCGTATCTAGGAGGTCCGATACGCCGTATCCATACCAGCTCAAGAAAATTCTAGAATATTTTATTCTTGGAGCACACGCCAAGCAACCCCGATACGCGTATGGTTCCATAAGTCGTATCGACAATTTTCAGAGTTTCTAATACAAAACCTGAATACGATTTAGACATGCTGTTTACCTCAAAGTCTGATTTACAGAAGATCAAATGAAGCAAGAAGCTCTAAAAGTTGTTCCGATACAATGGGGATAAACTCGTGTAATTCTCTACAATATACTATAGCGTTCGGTTAGCATTATGTTCTATCGTTCATCTTGATTTTCGTGTATTGCTACAATTGACTTTAGGCTAATTCCTCTTTTGGGTTATTAGCCAAGTTTTTGAATATTATATTGTTTGGATTTGTCTTTATATTGATTGTTCTTTATTTGTTGCATGTTGATTATGTTTATCACTTCTATTACTGTCTTATGTGCTTTTTTAGGTGTTTTTCTATGATTCAACTGATTCTAGTCATTACATTTTAATGTGTTGCAAACTTTGGTGTTGTTTGGTGCGTAGGCTAGAAGACCGGACGATAGACAAACATATAACGCTTATTCATTATAGCTTAGACTAATAGGATCACAATAGAAAACCACTGTTTTGATCTATGGGTTTTAAGGTGGATAGGTAGACTTAAGCTCGGTGATTAGGATTAACATAACGTCCTGTTTCCATAGGTAGTTAAGTGGGCGTGGACTACTAGTATATGAATTTCCATTAAGCGAAGGTTGTAAGCTCTATGAGCTAGGGATTCAATTTAACCACCAATATAGTTTCCTAGATAAATTATAATCAACAGTGTGTTGCTTTATGCGGGTTTAGGTTAATTGTGACAGGATTAACTAGCAACAAACCTCGAGTCTAGGGAGAAGATCCACCTAAACTTTGGATATGATATCCACTAAAGAATTATACAATCATTGCTACGAATAGACTATCAAGGATATTATTAGATTAAACTGGCTAATACGTTTTCTTAAGATTTCACATCTTCTCTTATCTTTTGTTAATCACTTGTGTGTGTTATTTGCCATCACCTTAGGATAATTAGAACTAAACTCGTGCCAATCTCTCAGGCTGAAAACCCTCCTTTGCGTTAATTTAGGTTTAATTAGAATAATTAGGTTAGATTAGTATCAATATAGAAAGAAAAATACCAGTGAATTATGAGTTACTTCCACTCTCAATGATCGACAACCCTATTACCACGAAAAATCCATCTAACAGGGTAAAAATGCACGTTAAGTGTTGTTTCTTTAGTATAGTCGGCCATAACAATAATAGTAAAACTTGATACATAAAATAACACCTACACAAAATGACACATCAATTTCCCGTCTATGCTATGTTTCAATATATTACCATCATTTTAAGGAACAAAGCAAATGGCATTTGAAGGGAATATTTTCCTAAGGCTTATTCCCCCTACACTTATGTTAAACATTGTCTCAATGTTCTTTTTAGAAGTACCCTAGAAACAATAAGGAAAAGAAACCAAGTAAAAGGAAACTAGTACTCACCCTGTTTGCTCAATAATGGAGAAAGAAAACTACGCGATAAACATTGTTTAAATCATACCTTCAAGGAATCGTCTAATGAAACTTCCTAAGAACTTTTAAGCTCTTCTCTTCTATAATATACCTGTAATCAAGACAAACGAGAATACACCAAGCATAAAAACGGCAGGATATCTAATTTTATATTCTTATATCTATATATATATATATATAGATATTATATATATATACTTCATATATATACAAACGTGATTTTTGGGTTGACTCTATTTAAAGCAGGAATATTGGATGAGTATATGTTGTAATCATATGGTTCTAAGGTTTACTAATTTAATTACAAATTTGAGATATTGTATTAATTATTTTTTTCGAAAATAACTAAAAATTTTCAATTGTTCACATTGGCTGGGGGAGTGACGCGTCTCCAGCCAATATAAATGATTTGTTTTATACGTTTTCTTTGAAAAATTTCTTGCACGCTATTTTGTTGAGTTATATATGGGTAAAACAATGCCTAAACCTGAGATTAATCATTACAATCATATGATTCGAAACTGACGCGAATTAATCTAAACAATTTATTTAATATGTTTGAATTGGTTCTTATAAACCGGATATTTTCCCCTACACTTATTTAATGCAAAATACCTTTGATTGTCAATAAGACGAAGTTAAAAACAAAGAAAAGCATGATTACAAAATTGATTCAAACATAAAAGAATAAACAAGAAGAATTAAACACACGGCACTTCCTAAAGCAAGAAAATAAACATTGGGTCATTGGTCTATTAGGTGAAGAGAGGCATGACGTTTACGTCGGATCCTTGGTCTATTAGGGCATTCCTGTGTTTCAAACCTCCTATGTTACAGGGTATTTCAAAATTCCCTTCAATACCCGCCTTCTTTGTTATGTTTTTTAAGGGCTTCATAAACAGGCCCCTTAGATTAACCAAATTATAGGTATTCTTATTTCATTTTTCCACTCTAGCTATTGGACAGGGTGTCATTGAACTATTGATTTTCTTACCAAGCCCCTCGATTAGTTTTTCATTGATCTTATGCTTCAGGTAATATCCTACAGGCTGAGAGGTGGGTGGCTCCACTACTTCTTCTTTCTCAGCTTGTGTGAATTTTTTCTCAGCACTTTTGGTCAGTTCATTTTTGGTCCCATTCTCATCTTCATTCTCCTTCTCGGCTTCCTTTAATGGCATCCCCACATTCGATTCGTCATGTTCTTTAATGCTATCACTAATCCTTACTTTATTACCGTCATTCTTTTCTTCCGCTTCTCTGATAAGAGAGATTAATCCCTTTACGTTCTTTGGTGTCGGGGGGTGTTTAGCTTCTTCCCTATCAATACTCTTTTCAAGGAGCCGATATGCTCGTATGTTCTTAGTAAGTATTTCCGTAAATACTCTGTCATCCTATCGTTGATCTCCTATCTCTATTTGAAAATGGCATTCTCAAACCTCTCCATCCTTTCGGTGTGTGCTGCCATGTAGTCTCGTACTCAAGCCTCAAAAGTGGTTCTTAATGCCTGGGGCTGGGGGTTTCAAAGTGGTTTCGTTCTTGAAAAGTAAAGGGGTCCTGCTTTGGTGGCTCAATTAGGTTTCGTGGGTGAGGGTTTGAGTAAACTGCTTTGGCATATGCATAAGGGACGTGTGTTGAGCTTGGTCTAGGTGTCGGTCGTGGCCCCTTTAGTAAGAAATTAATCTGGTCTTCGAGCTCAAGAAGTCTTCGGTCAGGTGTTTTTGGGGTAATTTTGAGGCGTGAAATAGCTTGACTGGTTTGACGGGTTACTTGAGTCATTCCAGCCCTCATGGTCGTAGAGGGTGAGGTTCTCAATGATCTTCCAAGATTCATTGGCATTCTTGTCGCGGAGTTTGCCACCGACGGCGCGGTCAATCTTGTACTTAAAATGAAAGGAGACATGATCATAAATTTTTTTAATTTGAAGCCAACGATTGATGCCATGATGAGGGACTTTTTGTAGTAAGTCCTTGAACGAGTCATGACTTTAGAGAGAGACTCTCCTTGATGTTGTTGGAACATCAGGATGTCGTTATAGAGTTTTGCAGTCCTTCCCGGTTGAAAGAATTGAGCAAGGAAACGAGTAGTAAGATCCTCTCATGTGGTGATGGATCCTGCTGGAAGACGTTCAAGCCAATTGCTAGCTTGATCGCGAAGGGAAAATTGAAATAATCTACAGCGTGTTTCTTTCCTGTTTGCAACATCAATGGGTTAGTGAGTATACACGTTTTAAGAAATCCTTGAGATGTTAGTTTAGATCCTCGGACCGAATTCGGTGGAATGAGCATCCATTTTGCACCAACCGGATGGTGTCGGATCAAAGAGGCACCACATTGTTCCTTTTAGGGAGCTCAATGGTGTTCTTATAGCCCTCATGGCTAGGTCTGGAGTATCTCTAATGCACAGGATGGATTTACGTCTCCCATGGTGGTGACAGAATGATACAAAACAAAATAACCATCAAAGAAATATGGACTACGAGAAAGCTTAATATACAAAAATTAAATCTCACGTGAAAGGATTCAAGCGAGTAGACCTAGTTAAACAATGGTTGGATCCTAAAATATTTACCCATGCAACTGGCTGCAAAACTTGATGTTCGGATCTTGTAAAGAATTCAACAAGAAGTTTTACAACTCCCTAGGTAGTGTACCTAATCGTTGTAGTATAGTATAGTCAAGATCAGGGGTTATTATCGTTATCTATGGGAATAGGTTAGGAAGGCCGATCTACGATTAACAGAGCGTCTACGGGTTTGAGAAGAAGATTCTTTTTGTATTTTTATTTTTCTAGTAAGACAGGTAAAATCATGGTTTAGAGGTTAGGTTTGTTTAAATATTTTAAAACTAAAAATAATATCTAAACTACTGGTGATAAACTTTATGATAAAAAGGTGTATTTTACTTAATTATGTACTACTCACTTAGATTGTTTCTCCTAATCATGTTGCTTTGTCACACTTGTGATGATCTGTGTAAGTATTTTCTAAGTCATGAAAAATTACACACTGGTTAAGGAACGCAACAAGTAAGGTAGTATGAAGACTATTAAAGGCCCTAAGAGTATATTAAAATTCAATTAAATTTCTTAAAGGGATCTACCATATTGGGGGTAAGGTAGTATGAAGACTGTTACCAGATGTAACACCCCCAAATCTGGGTTGCAGCGGAATGTTGAATATCCGAGGGCGTTACTTCATAGATCAATAGCACAAGATATGAGAACGACCACTAAACATGTTGTTTTAAAAAGATACATTAGATTTAACAAAATACTTGTTCATTACATAAGCTCATGGCTTCCAAATGTTCGACACATAAGTAACTATTTTAGGGTTTTATAACAAATGTCCCAAAAATGTAATACGCCCCAAATCTTTAGTATTGACTCTCTCAAAGGTGGTCCCAATGTATCTTGGCACCTCGTGCCGTATTGACCTGAGAAAACATGCTTAAAATGTCAACATAAAGTTGGTGAATTCATAGGTTTATGTAAATCAATAGTAGGACCGCAAGATTTCCAAGTGTATGATTAAGCAACAAATGCAAACATCATAAAAAGTAATTACATTTTCCTAAGCTCATGACACTGAAGCTCGACATGTATGAATGCAATAAATTGCCAATAAATGCCCGTGAATAATGTTCTAACCCGCAACATCCCAATCCGACATGGTATACGTTTGTTGTCCGGCAACCTGACAAAGTGAGCGCTACTCACCCAAACAGGGATGTCAATCCCAAATAGATCTATTTATAACGTCCACGCTTATAATCCAGTAATTAACAGTTCATGATAATGGGCTCAGTGGGTTATCGCTACTTAGGCAAACACGTAATCATAGTATAAAATATACACTTGCGTCCAATTTGTAAAACAAAGCATGTTCTCACCTCAAGGATGTAAATCATTTAAATAATTATAAAACATGAGGCTGTGAACTCACCTTAGTAAGTAGTCATTTGAAAATGATAATATATCCAAGTATAGCAAATGAATCACACCGTCAAATACCTAAGTAAATACGACCAGTCTTAGTCTACAGTTTAGGTTAAAGACTCAATGTATAAACTATAATAAATTGCTAGTTTATATATACTGTTATCACTTGTGTGGTGGTACAAATGTTTATTGGGTTTGTATTCACTTGATGGCCCTTGGGAAGGTACATGATTTCACACGTTCTTGAATACGTACAAAAGTAATAAATATTCGTATTTATTAAGTCGCACGTTTACTTGTATATTATCCGAATATAATTCGTCCGATATGTTAAGTGTCTACGAAATCTCTTTTGTTTATAAAATACCCTTAAGTTTCCTATAATTACAAAACAGCCCCTCTAGTTTATGAAAATGTAACATTTACACTTTAGACCCTTAAGTTTTCACTTGTACATAATTAGTCCTCCAACTTTACAAGGTTTACACTTTAGGCCCTTATATGTCCCATAAATCCCTAAAGTTTCAGAAGTGACAAAAACAGTCCCTTAAGTTACTAAAATGGTGAGTTAACAGTTTCAAACCTTTAAGTTTCAAAATTGACATATTTAGCCCCTTAACTTGTAAAAAGTCACATTTTAAACCCAATTAAGATCTAACAAGTGACAATAGGTTTTATTAATTCCAATAAGCTACATAAGCCGTTGGCAGCTTATAAATAAGCTCGAATGAGCTTATTTGAGCTTATTGGGCTTATTGGGCCCGTTAAGGCCCATCAAGCTAATAAATGGTCCAATTAAGATCAAATAAGCACATAAGCTCTTATTTGACTTAATTAAGCTTATATAAAACCGTTAAGCTAAAAAATGAGCTCGAGTGAGCTTATTTAAGCTTATTCAAGCTTATTGGGCTTGATAGCCCAATGATCTTAGCCCAAAAAGTTGAAAGATGTCTTTACCAAGTATTCCAACTTATTTTCTCATCTCAACAAGCACCTATAGGCCTGTCTATGCTGCTTTTATTGTATGGCTTATTCAAATAAGCTATTAAGCTCGTTAATGGGCTTGTTGGGCCTGATGTGAGCCCGATAAGTGTTTTAAGGGTTTGGGCTTAATTCTTTAGGGTCCAATAACCTTCCTAAGTTCATAATAGGCCTTATATGTTGTTTAAGCTCACAAATAAGCTGTGGAAGCTTATTTGTGGCTTATGGGTCACGTGGGCCCACGAAATGGACTAATCAAGCCTAATAGGGATCCATTTGATTTTTATATGGTACTAGGGATCTATATTGGTTGAAATAAGTTTGTAGGACTTTTAATAAGCACATAGAGCTTATAAATAAGTTATGGCTCACCGAGTGGGCTTATTGGGTCAATTTGGCCTCGAACGTGGTTATTGGGCTAGGAAGGCCCAATAGGAGGTTCACTCATGCATGCTTGTGACATATAAGTTCACTAAGTTTGCTAGTTTAATTAATAAGCTCGAATAGGCTTATTAATAAGCCACGAGTCTCCGTAGTTGGGCTCGTTGGGCCGGTTAGGTCTATGTTTGATTTATATGTGAATACAAGTGGCCATTGTTCCTCTAGCAACTTATATAAGGTTCGAAAAGCCCTAGTGACAACATGTCATGTATTTAACTTGTAAACACATCGCGTTTTACATGCAAACGTTTATTCAAGTAGTGTATACGTTCCCAAGCCTTAGTGTCACGTTTATAATGAAAGTTTACGTATAGATTTATTACCATTTCGTGCATAAGGTTATTGTTCACGTCGAGGTCCATGTTTTGATATAAACGAAAGGTTTTTAAGCCTTGCTTGTTAATAGGTTACGCGTTACGTGTTTCTTTACGTTTTAACACCACACAAGTCGTATATACGTAATAACATTGCGCACAATGCGCATGTTTTGTATTTACTATGCGTGAACTCATGCTAGCATAACATTTATATATTAACAAGACAAGTCGACTAGTTTACAAAGAAAATAAGTGTAATACGAGTGGTATAGGTTCAAACAATACTAACAAGAGTCCTAGTGTATTGGTTGACAAGTTTTGGACGTGTAGAGTGCTAACCCAATGTATACTCGATCGAATTAACCCAACGTACGCCAACCCTTAGCTCATGTACCTCCTTATGCACTTGTATAGAAATATTTGTGTCGTTTGTAAGTTCAAATGAGGTGGTGAGAGTGTTTGTCGCGGTTTATAACCCGAACTAAAAGAAGAGAGTATATGTGTTTATAGTTTAAGTTTTTATGTTTGTAAGAGTGTAAAATGGTGAGATGTGAGTGTGTATTTATACGCAATGAGGCTAGTTAAATTTCCTAGTCACATACACAAGCCAAACCGTGCCCTATTCCAAGTGGTTTTGCAAGTTTCTAGTTAGCCTCAAATGGTATTAAGCTAAACCACCTAAGTACACTCCTTAATTGCTCAATCTAAGTACAAGATTACACTAGATGTGGAGATCTTATGGCTTGTGTGTGTATCTCTTGCTTAGCCGTGGCATCCAAGGAAAACAAGGAAACAAATGGTTATTAACCAATGGATATTTAACTAATTAGAGACCATAAGTACCTATCTTAATTGAACATGGGATGTACATGTACTTGAAAGGATACTAGGAAGATTTTTAAGGATGTGTGTGGTGTTTTTGCTTGTAGCCGTGTCCTCCAAGGGCAAGGACAAGAAATAGTTGTCATCCAATGTATAATGTAGCCTAACTAAGAACATTAAGGACCTATATTAATTAAATGGATTTTGCATAAGTACTTAGCAAGATCCTTAAGGATTTCTAGTGGATTTTGTGCCCAATATTCAGCCATAGTAAGTTATGTATACAAAATTTACTTAATTTGTGTGTTAAAGTTTTAAAAGTGGGTATTGGTTTGAGTCTAGGTAAGTCTAGGTATTTTCGAGGTGTGTCCAAATGTATTTTATTGCGAAACGTAAACCCTTTACGTGACCAATAGAAATAAAATACGCAAAGTTAATAATTATCTTCTCAATAATTATATATTACTTGGTTGATGTAAACCTTCATTTATTGGATGACCGTTTACATTAAATGATTACTCTAGTCCTTTTACGCGATTTTAGCTTAAAAGTAAATTAAAAGTAAACGCATATTGGACCAAAAATAAATATGACGAATAATTGTGAATCGTGAAATTGACCTGAAAATTGAGAAATGTTTAACAGACTCCACCCATTTAAAAGAGCTTTGTCCACAAAGGCTTAATTCCTTGTAGTGGATGAACGAATCCCAGTTTTGTGAAAAAGAAATGGGGTTTTTTTGGTTGAACGATATCCACACGTTCCCAAGTGAACTAAGGACCTTTCCTAGAGTTCCATCGAACCTTAACCAATGGTATCTGGCTTCGCTTCAATCGTTTGATCTCCCGTTCCATGATTTCAACGGGCTTCTCCACAAACTGGAGTGAATTCCTTCTAACGACATGACTAATGGTTCGCCAGCATAACATTTCTTCAGATTAGACACATGGAAAGTATGATGAACTCTGCTTAACTCTTGGGGAAGTTCCTGCTTGTAGGCAACTTTCCCCACTTTGGCTAACACCCTAAAAGGTCTGACGTATCTTGGATTCAGCTTGCCCCGCTTACCGAATCGTACAACCCCTTTCCACGGTGAGACCTTGAGCATAACCCTATCCTCAACTTCGAACTCCATCGGATTTTGCTTCCGATCAGCGTAGCTCTTTTGTCGATCCTGAGCAGCTTGCATCCTTTGCTTGATCAGGACGATTTTTTTCGTTATTTCTTGGATTAATTCTGGACCAGTCAGTTGGGCTTCTCCAACTTCGGTCCAGCACACCGGTGATCAACATTTTCGACCATACAATACCTCATAAGGTGCAGCCTTTATGCTAGCGTGATAACTGTTGTTATATGAAAACTCAGCTAGTGGCAAATGCTTAACCCATCCCTTGCCAAAATCGATCACGCAAGCACGTAGCATGTCCTCGAGAGTTTGGATAGTTCTCTCGCTCTGGCCGTCAGTTTCTGGATGATATGTAGTGCTCATACTTATATCTGTACCCAAAGCTTTCTAAAATGATTTCTAGAAATTGGATGTGAATCTCCCATCACGATCACAAATGATTGACGCAGGCATTCAATGTCTTGCTACTATCCTATTCAGGTACAACATTGCCAACTTGTCTAATGGATCATTCTCCCTTATTGGCAAGAAGTGAGCAGATTTTCTAAGTCGATCCACAATCACCCAGATGGTGTCAAAACATTATGACGACTTAGGAAGCTTGGTGATAAAATCCATCGTGATATTATCCCACTTCCACTTGGGTATTGCTGGTTATACTAACAATCCTGATGGCCTTTGGTGTTCGGCCTTGACCCTTGCACATGCCAAGCACTTGCTAACATAGGTGGCAAAGTCAGCCTTCATGTTTGGCCACTAATATAGCTTCTTCATGTCTTGGTACATCTTTTCGGAACCGAGATGGATAGAATACTTCGACTTGTGGGATTCATGCATAATTACGTATCTTAAGTCGCCATAGCAAGGTAACCAACTCCTGCCGTTTAAGCATAAAGTTCCATCGACGCGTGGTTCCAATTTCTCCTTGGGTATATCCTTTCTGATTATACCGCATACATCTTCATTCTCAAGATTCTCTGGTTTCTGGGCCTCGATTTGAGCTTCTAGTTATCGTTTAGGAAGGAACCCGCAATGGCTCAATCCGTTCCTTACGGCTCAATGCATCGGCCACTACGTTTTCCTTCCCCGGGTGATAATGAATGTCACAATCATAATCACTCAGAAATTCTAGCCAATGGCGTTGCCTCATGTTAAGCTCCTTTTGATCGAGAATGTGTTGTAGACTTTTATGGTCGGTGAACACGGTGCATTTGGTTCCGTACAGATAATGTCTCCATATCTTTAGAGCAAACACTACCGATCCAAGTTCTAAATTATGAGTGGTGTAGTTCTTCTCGTAAACTTTTAGTTGTCGAGAAGCATAGGCAATCACCTTCTCTCTCTGCATCAATACAACACCTAAACCTTTATGTGACGCATCACAGTAGACCACAAAGTCTTCGCTTCCTTCAGGTAAAGCCAGAATTGGCGCACTGCACAACTTCTGCTTTATCAACTGAAATGCGTTCTCTTCCTTTTCACCCCAGTCAAACTTGATTCCTTTCTGAGTAAGCTTCGTCATTGATTTAGCAATCTTCGAAAATCCTTCGATGAACCTTCGATAGTAACCAGCAAGACCTAAAAATTGGCGGATCTCCGTTGGTGTCTTAGGAGATGCCCAATCTTTGATAGATTCTATCTTGGCTGGATCCACATGTATGCCTCTGCTATCAATGACATGCCTGAGAAATTGTACCTTCGGAATCCAAAATTCACATTTTGAAAACTTGGCATACAACTTCTCCTTCTTAAGCAATTCCAAAATGGCCTTAAGATGTTCTTCATGCTCTCTCTTGTCCTTTGAATAAATAAGTATGTCATCGATGAAGACAATTACGAACTTATCCAAGAAAGGTTTGCATACTCGGTTCATGAGGTCCATGAATACCGCAGGTGCATTTGTCAGTCCGAATGGCATAACCTAGAACTCGTAATGACCATACCGAGTTTGGAATGTTGTTTTTTTAATATCTTGCTCTATACTCCCCCCCCCCCCCCCCCCCCCCCCCCCCCCCCCCCCCCCCCCCCCCCCCCCCCCCCCCCCCCCCCCCCCCTAAGCTGGTGATATCCCAATCTTAGATCTATCTTCGAATAAATGCTGGATCCTTGGAGTTGATCAAATAGATCGTCAATCCTCAGGAGTGGATAACGATTCTTCATTGTCAGCTTATTTAACTCCCAATAGTCAATGCACATCCTGAATGACCCATTCTTCTTTTTGACAAACAAGACCGGGGCTCCCCAAGGTGAGGAACTAGGTCTTATGAATCCTTTGTCGGAAAGCTCTTGTAGTTGTTTCGATAATTCCTTCATTTTAGATGGAGCCAATCGATATGGTGCTCGAGCTACGGGCGCGACTCCTGGAATCAGATCGATCTGAAATTCCACTAGTCGAGCCAAAGGAAGACCCGGCAAGTCCTCGAGAAACACTTCAGGAAAGTCTCAGACTATTGGTATGTCCTTAATTTGTTTTCCTTCTGACTTGTCCTCCTCTTCCTTGGCGGATATCTGCGCCAAAAAGACCTGGCATCCCTTCGCCATATACTCTTGAGCTTTTGAACATAAGATAACTGTCAACCAAGATTTTCTCCTATTGCCACAAAAAGTCAAAGTTTGATTCCCATAGGGGACTTGAACAAGTTTCTCATCGCACACGATCACGGTGTGACATCTTCTTAACCAGTCCATACTGATACTGACGTCGAAACTACCCAGTTCTACGGGTATTAGATCTATGTTGAACGGATGGTCTAAGAAATTTAAGGTGCAACCTCGTATAATAGTGTCTATCCTGACTATTTTCCCATCAGCTAATTCGACATCATAACTATTATCTAATGGAGTTGGGACGATGTCAATCAGTGAACTAAATGCAGTAGATATAAAACTTCTATCGGCACTAGTGTCGAATAAGATAGATGCATAGTGGTTGTTTAAGAGGAACGTACCAGTGACAACATTTGAGTCTAGGTTTCCTGATGCATTCCCTCTCTTCTCAGCATTCCTAACTGCATAAACCCAGCCTTGTGCATTCCTATTCCCTCCATCCTTATTCTTCAACTTAGGACAATCTCTCTTGAAATGCCTTGGTGCTCCATACTTAAAACAACCAATCCCCTTAGGAGCTGCCCCATTACCCCTCTAAGTATTAGCAACATTTGTGTTGCCAGTACTCCTGCAATCATAGGCAAAGTGCCATATCTTGTTGCACTTGTGGCACTTCTGAGTACATGAGCCATTATGGTAAAAATGGTACTTGGTGCACTTGGGCAAATCCCCCCCATAGGGTTTCTTCTCATC
>BQNB010005339.1:10167-102645 GCA_026074375.1 Tanacetum coccineum | reverse complement strand
CCACTCTTAGCATTATTTGAGTGGCTAATGGAAATAGACTTAATACGGGAAAGTGTGCCCAAAGCCTCTATGTCGAATTCCCTGAACGTAGAGAAAGCAAATGATATGAACTTGTATCCGTTTTTCTCGCATATTGACGCATACTTCATCTTTTTCTTCTCCACGACATTATGCAAGGCTACCACAGGAGCCCAAGAAGACGCCCCCATACCAGCAAAGCGAGAGATGCATGTCACATCCAAGCATGCATCTTTACCTTGGAGCCAATTGAAAAGCAAAAGGTCTGCAGGTCGTAGATCATTCCTGTCCTCCGAGAGGAAGCCCATTGGAGCCTCCTTTCGCACCATGATCCCAACCTTAGAACATATTATTATTATTATTATTAGTTGGTAATGTATTTCTAAGAATTTTAGGCAATTTATATGCAGGTGGTTAGGATAGCTTGTGTATTCTAATGCTTGCATATGTAAGGAGCTATAAGTGATTATGTAGATTTCTACATCTAGAATTAAATTTTGTCTCAAAACTATGGCTAAAATTTTCACTAATCAATATTTTTCAAGTCAGACTAGGCATTGGTCACAAAGACGTTTTAAAATCTCGTCTGACTAAGTTGGATATTTACTATTATTAGTCTAATTTTAGACTTGTCAATGTCAATTTGACTAATATTTATAAGGAGTATCCTGATTATCATAATGTAAACCTTTAAGATATGAATAACTATACAAATCTATATGTTAGGCTATACCATTTCACATATTATCACATGAAAATGAGAAGATATTTTAGAGAGAGAGAGAGAGAGAGAAAGAGAGAAAGATGAGAGAAAAAGAAATATTGGTGACTTCCGCTAGAAAGAAATGAGAAGTAATACCCTTCCTAACAAGCTGGTAAGGGTTTATATACCCTAGAGAAGGCCGAACCTAATGTGGGCTTTCTAAGGCCTTATTGGGCCAAATATAAAAGTAACAAAATGGGCTTTAGTCCGACACCTATGCCCAATTAGTTTAAGTTAATTCCTGAAAACTACGTTTTCCTATACAAGGCTCGAGAATATTAATGACCATCACTTTACATAAAAACACAGCTAACAATATCCCCTTAAAGGGTGGTCATTGACTTGTGGATCACTTCTTATGACGTCTTGAGTCTTATAGCCTTGTATTCTTAAGAATTCTTTTGAAGATACTTTTGCATGTTTGTGATCTTGGATCTTGAACTTTATCTTGATATACTTTGATAAAATACTGATATCGTGGTCTTTAGCCTTGATTTGTCTTAACCACTGAGATCTCTGAATCTTTATCCTGAATCTTTATGCCTCCTTGCGATCTTGTGTCTCTACCCTCAAGCTCAAGATCTTGAAAGCTTGGTAACAATCTCCCTTAACATTTTCTTTAAAATGACTACTTGTACTACATAATGAAAGGAGTAGTACTTGATCCACTTGTAAGATATGTCTTTGTTATTGTCCAGAAATCTTGTCGGAAATGTTCTTTTAAGGAAGTGCTTGTACATCAGAGATTGCGGAAGACTTTGACACATGTGCTTGAGCTTTCATCATGTATTTATCTTTGTCAATTGAGCATGAGGTCTTGAATCTTGACTCGACATGAACTAGAAGCTGCTACCGTTAGGAAAAACTGCAAGTATAGGTTAGTGATAAACATACATGGACGAAAGTGTCTTTGTCACTTTGTCGAATACGGTTGCAATAACCAGGTTCCCCGTTAAGCAGTATAAATACTGTCTGTGATCAGGTAGAATTCAAAATAATCTCTTTGACACGGTTTCACAGCTGCACTAGCCGTTCTCGTTACCAGAGCGTCTCAAAGTAGACAACACGGTAAGAATGAATCAGATAGTTACTATCTTTCTGATTGAGTCTTCAATTCATATATTAGACCAAAATCGATATCCAGTTGACACAAGCTTGATTCATGTAGAATCCCGCAAGTCACCTACCGTAGAGCTATTTGATGTTGACTCTGAAAGGATTTCCATTCATCACTGTAAATACTAAAGAGTATCACTCTGAATGTTCTGGTAATTACCACAATGATAATGCGTAGGACTCTTTGATACCAAATGTTGTATAATGATGTATGACATTTTGTATATTGGAATTTGTGTCTAGTGAGATTTTTGATTGATCTTGATAGCTCTAGACTCTATAAGTGCACATTTGTTATTTGGTAATCAGAGGCTGGAGCAGACTGCCACCTTTTCAATATCAATGATCTCGGAATAAGAAAGCCGATAGAAACGTGTTGATCTTCGTGAGAAATGAAACAAACTTCTTTTGAGAGAAGCCTAAGTAGCTGGGATGGGTTGTGCTTTACATCACTAGGTCCATGTCGACTTGTCTTCAATACTAGAATCATCATAGTGATTACCGATAATTATGCATTGACCCAGTTTTTGCCTAAAGTTGTATGGATGGCTTCTTTCTTTTAACTCTTTATCTTTATGTTTCTTTTTAATTCTTCAACCCCTTCAATGTTAAACCAACGCGTCCTCATTATCACCTTGTTGGGATTGTTCCGGTGATAACTCATGCCTTGGATAACATTTTTCCCGATCTCACTTTACTCCTTTTTTCAATCATACCTAGGACTTCTACTCAATCTAATTGAGTGTTCCTAGATAGATCCCTCCAGTTCTGGATGGATCATGGAACGAGGATACCTAACCTTAACCGCCTTATAACTCCGCAAGAAACAACAGTTGGTCGGTCTTTGGGTATTTCCATGAAGATCCATAAAACCATTTGAAAAAATCAATCAACGTGTCAAAGAAATCTTTTGTGACACATTAAGAGTTTTTAGAGTTACCAAAAATCCCCCTACACATATGCACCATTTTATGAAAGAGTTTTGCACATGCGAGGTTTAGTAACGCACTTATAGATTGAAGATCGTATCCATATTAAGCTTTATTGATCACTTTTTAATTAGTATTCTTCCCCTCAAAAATTTCATATGTGTTGACAATTTTTGGAAATATCAGTAAATTAAAAACAAGTTAATGTCCGGTAATTCACATGAGTCTAACTAAGTCTTGGGAGAACATGAGAGCATGCTGAATGAATCTTATTATTATACTCCCCTCAATAATAGATTAGAGTGAAAACTTAGAGTGGGAGTTTGTTGAGCACACAATTTTAAAAGAATTTGAAAATTTCTTTTTGAAAATATCTTGAAAAATTGTGCTCAACAGGAAAATATTTTTGTATTTATCTTATTAATTATCATTTCCTTGGTGTTTCTCTTGAGCATTCACAAACTTTGAATGCTTGTATGACATTTCTCAAGACCGAGAAGATATGAACTTCTCGTTGTTTAGGATAACTGTACATAAATGAACATTTTCCTTTCTTTAGAGACCGAGTCCTAAGCTGACATGTACTTAGAAGTCGTAGAGAAAATTTGAAGAGACATGTCGGAGAAGATTATTTTTGGTATTTTTGAAATTTTTTGATTTTGTATTTTGCTTTTATAGGTTTTATAATTTTATATTTTCTTTTTCTTGGTTTTATATTTTTGTATTTTGTTTTCTGATAAATATATACAAAGAATTACTGTGATAGACAAACTGCGCATACCAAGGCGACAAACTAAATAATTTAACCTATCCATTGGAAGGGCTTTGGTAAAGAGGTCGACCAATTGGTAATCAGTCTTGACAAAATACAGTTTAATCGTACCCTTTTCCATGTGCTCCTTTATGAAATGGTAGCGGACAGTGATGTGTTTGGTTCTTAAGTGTTGGACCGGGTTGCAGGATATGGCTATGACGGATTTCAAATCACAATAGATAGGAATCTTGTTGAAATAAAAGCCATAATCTGTTAACTGTGTTCGCATCCAAAGGACTTGGGCACATCAAGCGGATAGAGACACATATTATGCTTCCACGGTTAACATCGCCGTACAGTCTTGCTTTTTCGAGGACCATCCCACCAACTTTTCGCCTAAGAATTGAGTTCCACCGGAAGTACTCTTGAAGGTGTCTTTACATCCAGCATAATCAGCATCTGAAAATCCAGTTAGTTCAAAACCAGAATCCTTCGTATACCAAAGAACCATATTAACGGTTCTCTGGAGATAAAGATCCTTTTAACCTCCTTGAGGTGCTTCTCGGTGGCTTAGCCTGGTACCGAGCACATAACAAGTAACATGTATAATGTTCGGTTTGCTAGACGTAAGATACATTAGGGGACCAATCATGTTACGATATTTCGTTGCATCGACTATAGTCACATTCTTATCAAGATCAAGCTTGTCTTTGATCTCCATTGGAGTTCCAACAGGATCACAAGTTTCCATTCCATATTTATTAAGGATTTCTAACACGTAGTTGGACTGGTTTATGAAGATACCACGGGGGATTGGTTAACTTGTAAACCAAGGAAAAACGTCATTTCCCCCATCATCGACATTTTGAAGCGGCTTTTCATAAGGTCAGCAAATAGTTAGGTATACCTAAGGGTTGTAGAACCAAAGATAATATCATCTACAAAAACCTGTACCACTAAGATGTCATCGTCGAAGCGTCTTATAAATAGCGTTGGATCAATAGTGCCTTTGAAGAAGTGATCATATAGGAGAAACTTTGATAATTCATCGTACTATGCCCTTGGTGCTTGCTTTAACCCATATAATGCCTTTTTAACTAGAATACATGACTTGGATGATCAGTATCGATGAAACCTTCAGGTTGACACATGTACACGTCTTCTTTTAACGTACCATGCAGGAAAGCAGTTTTCACGTCCATTTGAAACACGATGAACGATTTATGTGCAGCATATGCCAAAAATATCCTGATAGCTTCAATTCTAGCAACCAGTGCGAAGGATTCTTCAAAATCTATTCTTTCCTCTTAGCGGTACCCTCTCACAACCAGACGAGTCTTGTTTCTAATGACCGTGTTCTCTTCATCATGTTTGTTTTTGAAAAGCCATTTCAATGTAAGGGGTTTTATGTTGTCTAGAGTAGGAACTAACACCCATACATTAAGCCTTTTGAACTAGAGAAGCTCTTCTTGCATTGATTCAAACCATGCAGGGTCAGTTATAGCGTCTTTGTCATTTTTTGGTTCCATAATGCTCACAGTTAATGCATACATGCACATGTCACCATCTGTTCGCAGTTGATTCCTTGTCAAAACTGGTCATGAGGGTTCTCCTATCACTTGTTCTAGAGGGCGATCCTTAGTCCATAAATATTCGTGAGGATAAGGTTGATAAAACGTATGCATGTTCGATGGATCCACATATTGTAAAGATGATGATTCAACAGCACTTGTGGATGGTGGAGCAAATGGATTTACAAACATGTTTCCATCGAGCATAACATTTGGAACATTATCAGCAACTGTTTAGGGTTAGAGTAGAGCTTGATTATCTTGTTGCTGAACATGTTGTTATTGTGTTTCGAGCTCGTCAACATCCTATGAAGTGTTTAAAATAGTTGTAGCTTGAGAGGATGAATTTGTTGGTGTCGGTGCAGTGTCTGCTGTTGTTGTAAGATGTCGTTGGAGTCTAAAGAACTTGAGGTGCTTGAGCATCCAAAGTAGTTCTTGTAGCAGCTGACGGTTGACTACAAATGTAATCATTATACATAGCTTCGAACAGTAAATCCAATTCATGTTTAGTTGGTTGTTTAGTTGTTATTGTTAATGAAGCATAAGTAAGATCGAGTCCTGAACTGATTTCTCCAGAAGTCATGCTTTGAAGCCTAGGTTTTGAACTGCGTTGTTCAAAAGCCATAGCTGAAAGCTCACCAATTGTCACATTCATTGTCTCTATGATTTTCTTTGTCCTTTGGTTGTAAACTCTGTAAGCACAAGAATTAGCGGAATAACCAATGAAAAAACCAATGTCACCATTTGCACCAAGTTTCCCAATGTCTTCACGATCATTCTTGGGATAACAGAGAGCCCCGAATACATGAAGAAAGGAAATATCCGGTTTTCTACCGTTAATGAGCTCATATGGTGTTATGTTGAAACAACGGTGAATAATGGAGCGGTTTTGAGTGTAGCACGCAGTAGCAACTGCTTTAGCCCATAAGAATAACGGCACACGAGAGAAAATCAACATTGTTCTAGCAGCCTCCACTAATGTCTGGTTTCTTTATTCCACGACTCTATTTTGTTAAGGTGTTCTGACAGAAGACGCTTGGTGAGAGATGCCAACACTATCAAAGTATTCCTTAAGCACTTGATTCTTAAATTCTGTACCGTTGTCGATTCTTACAATAATGACTGGAGCTTACAGTAGAACTGTAATTTTCTTGAGAAAGGTTTTAATTTCCTCTAGTGCTTTATCTCTTGATCTGAGAAAGTGTACCCATGTATAACGAGAGTAATCATCTACAATCACCAGAACTTACCGCTTACCGTTTATGCTTTTGACTCTCATTGGACCACATAAATCCATATAAAGAAGGTGTAACCTCTACTTAGAATTTGGAACAGGTTTGGGTGGGTTAGATGCCTTTTTTCTTTTTCCTTGCTCACATGAGGGACAAAGATGTTCTTTATGATATTTGAATTTCAGAAGACCAGTGACGAGATCGTTTTAGCAAGGTCATTTATGGTGTTAAAGTTAAGGTGGGATAAACGTTGATGCCATAACCAAGACTTGGTAGAAGTAGCACGAGCCATGAGGCAAATTGGAGAAGCAGAGGCCATTTCATGGAGATTGATAGTGTAAAGGTTTGTTGTGCGATTCCCTTTCAACAAATCAACTCCTTCGAGAATTCTGACACAAAGGTGTTCCTTCTGAAAGCGAACTCTAAATCCGAATCACAAAACTTCCTAACCGAGAATAGGTTGTGCCCCAGGCCCTCAACGAAATAAACCCTGGTGATCAATATATTTCCACATTGAAGATCACCGTAACCCATAATAGCAGCAACATGATCATTTCCAAAGCAAACAGTTCCTAAAAACTTTCAGACAAAATTGATGAGAAGCTTTAGATTCCTAGTCATATGCTTGGAACAACCCGAGTTGATGCACCATAAAAAAATTTAGATAACCTGCCAAGAAAAGAAGTGGAATTTAGAAACTGTTTGATTGTAGGTTCCTGAGGGTTAGAAGTACATGCATTATCACCATTAGAATTATCAGATTGACCCTTAGAGGCCCTGGATTTTATTATTTTGCCATTACAGTAAAAAATTCTTCCAGTTGGTGACCACCTATGACAAATACTAGGTTTACTAGGTGTAGGTGAAGCAAGTCTTTATTTAGAGCCTACTTTCTTAGGTTTCTTAACCTTTGGCTTTTTTTCTTTTGATTTTCAGTTTTTGAAACATTTGCCTTTTGTTTCTTACCACGAGAATTCATGCCATTCACATAATTAAGCACATAGACATCATGATTAGCAATAATTAAAAATTGCTTACACATAGCACAAACAACTTCAGATTTATCATTCCGAATAGCAAGCTTAACGTTATTACATTCATATGACATATGTTTCTTATTCTTAGAAAGCAGTAAATTCCTATGGTGTTCTTCTACTTCAACTTCTTTATTCTTGAGGCAACTATTCTTAGATGCAGAAGGGACCCTATCATTCTTTGTATTGCTCCTAGGCTGTGGCCTTCTGGTCTTAGTAATGACGTCTACTCCTGTAGAAAACAAACCATTTGAGTCAGAATTAACATGTTTCTTGGTGATGACATGAGGTTGTAAAACATCGATCGGATTTGTCCTAACGCTTGCTTTAATAGGTTTGTTAGGCACATACTTTTCTTCCCTAGAGGTCTTAAAAGGATTAATCCTAAACATTCCTGGGGCAATCACTTTATTATTTTTCACAACTTTTGATTCTTGTGGTGTGGGTACCGAGTTTGAAGTGACTAGTTTTGACAAAGCATGTGACTCATCGATCTTGGGAAGACCCTTAGATTTTGGAAAAGGAGTTACAGAATAGAGTTTTGATCCAGAGGAAGAAGGTGGTTTTCCCAAAATTGATTGCTTACAAAACTAAGTATTCACACTCGTACCTTTGGTGGTGTCCTTTTGTTCAAAAACTTTATCAGATAACTAGGCTCTTAGTTTCATATTTTCATAAATCATATCATTTAATTTGTTTTGCAAAGAGTTCGTTATTCCTTTTGTTTGAGCCCGTGACACATTAATAGAGTCAAAAAAGTTCTTATAGGCAGTCTTAAGATGAGCATTTTATTTTGCATAATTCTTAATCTGAAACTCTAATTCCACGTTCTCATTCTCTAGTTTCTGAGACAAAGGATCAAGGGTATCCGATACACATGGCATATCCTTACTTTTACCCTTGAGATCTCCCAACTGAGCTTGCAACCATTCGATCTTTGGTTGCATGTCATTATAAGCTTTATCATACGAAATCTTGTCATATTTTTGGAGACTTGATGTATCTACAACAAAATTACTTTGCACAATAGACATAATATCTTGACTGACAACTGCTCTCAAGAGACGCTCAATTTTAAATTCCTCCGCCTTGTGCTTAGTAAGAGATTCATCAGCTTCTTTTGCAAGAGATTTGAAGTCTTGAACAAATTTAGCTGCTTCCTTCAAAAATAGTATTTCAAAAGTTTGAAGTCTAGCATCAACTTGGTTTATAATAGGGAAAATTTCATCTTTTACAATTTTATGAATCTCTTGATGAGCCGTAGACGACCAATTATGTATATTTAATGTCATTTTTTTGTTTTACAACACGTTAAAGAGTCACAATGGTGCTTTTTACATCGTTTAGAAATTTTCGTGCAACACTGGGAGGAGTATCGTCCGAAAACTCTTCATTTGGTATTGAAATTAATTTTGAAACAGTGGCCATTTTGGAAGTATTTGAAAAATATAACTCTTCACGTAACTTGGCCTTTTGAGAAACAAACACCCCTGAAAGTTGATTAATATTTGCATAATTTGCCAGTTTTATTTCTTTGTTCAATTGTTTCATTTTTAAGCAACTCTCTTGAGCAAGTTGTAGTGTCTCATCTGAATCATACACAACAGGAGGATCATGATTTTCTAATAGAACTTTTCCATTATACAAACTCTATTGTTTCTGCTGAGCTTGCTTGAGATAAAAAGGATTTTGATAACCCAAAGCCATTTTATGTTCGGTGTGGTAAAACGGTATGGCTTAGATGAAAGTATGTGTATCGTTTGAATCGATTGACCCATTTTGACCAAAATATTATCTAATTCCTTTATATTATTCTCAAGTTGAATTTGTTTATCAAGAAGCTTGTCTTCGCGTATTTTGAAATCAGACTTCAACTTTTTCTTTTCTTCTTGATGAGAAGAAACAGTTGATTTTTCTTTTGAAAGCTCGTTATTTAAATTTGCAATTTCCTCATTCAAAGTCGTTATCATTTTAGTAGAACTTAAGTGAAGTGCATTTATCTTTTTAGTAAGACATTGCTCTTGATAAACAAACTTGTGATAACACCTTTCAAGTTTGTCATATTTTTCTTGATTGATTTCAAAACACTTTTCTTGATATTTATATCTAACAAGCTCAATGGTCAATTCAGCATTTGTTTCTTTCATTTTGTGATTGACCGTGTTGAATTTCTCAACTTCAATTGCCAAGTTATTATATATTGATTCAAAATAAGCACGTGTTTCCTCAATAATAGCAGGATTTTGTTCTACTGTTCCCCTACTTTGTTCCATACTAGAAACCACAGATACTATCATTCTGTTGTACTTGGTGTGGTTTAGGAATGGGCTCGAGTAGTTCAGTATACTGCTCCTCTTAAGTAAACATATTAAATATCTCATTATTATAACAATGGTCGTATTCGTATACCTCAGCTGATCCATCTGAGTCATCGATGGGAGCTTTGTCAATCTGGGTACTCGATGTCGATGCTTGCTGTAAATTAGCCATCAAAATGCAGTTTTCATTGACTTCCTCAATCTCATCAAGATCTCCTACAATAGCCATGAAATCAAATTCGTCAGCTTGGAGTTGGATCCTTGCCTCTTCCTTTTGAGCAATCAGCAACTGTGTCTGAAGATAAGCATCATCCCTTTTTCTTGGTCTGGCTGTGCAGTTCCTAGCAAGATGACCCAATCCTATGCAGTTGTAATACCTTATCTGATTACCATTATTCCCAATTTCATTACCCTCAGCCCTTACTGCTACAACATTACCATTCCCATTCGGATTCAGATTATGATTAGCAATCCCCAGAACAACAATAAGCCCATTCTAATTTCTAACATTCTGAATACCCGGATTCTGAACTACATTCTGAACAACCTGATTCCCGATAGTCTGTACTGCATTATACCCATTCTGATTCCCAACATTCTGCCCAGCATACTGTCTAAACTGATTCCCTTCATTACCTCCAGTCATTTGCATCTGTCTGTCTTGACATAAATTCATACCTGGCTGTGCAATCTTTTTATTATGAGGGTTTGATGAAATTCTCTAGTTGTTGTTGGTGTTGAGTAGTTTAGTTTGAACACCTTAGCCATTAGAACAAGTGTCATGTTCATTGCAGTTGTGGGATTTGTAATGTATTTGGGATTTGGCATTGGTTGTTACATGTAGTTCGTGTTGAATTATGGTTATGGGTTGAATTTGTTGTTGTGTTGTGGTTGTTGCATGTAGGTAACCGATGATGGTTAATCTTGGTGAAACACTAGATAGTTGTAAGGATTGTTTGAATTTGCCATAAGTGCCAGAGGATCATGTGCTCTTGCAAGTCATTCAGTCCTCAGTTCATTTACCTCCGCCTGATTGTATTTCAAAAAATCATACAACTGAGTGTAATATACTTCATGCAAATCCTTTGTTTGGTGAACAATGGTAACATGTCATCTCCATTCTGGTTGTAAGTTGTTTAGAAACTTGAGATTGCTGGCAATCTTTTCTCGAAAGTGTTTTTTCTTTTGAAATCATTCATTAGCTTTGAAAAACGATGATAGTAAGATTTAATTGATTCCCCATCAGTAGAAGTAAACCTTTCCCATTTATTAAACAACTTAGCCTTTTTGTCTTGAATCCCAATATCAGAACCTTTCATCATTTACTAAATATGTAACCAGATTTCCTGAGCAGTTTCACAACTATCAACAGCAGCATAGATGTCTTCGGGAAGACCCATGAGAATAATCAGAATGGCTTGATCATCAACTTCCATTTGTTTAATGATTGGCGAAATTCACACACTAAATATATATAATATATAATAAAATATAAAATATATAAATAAGTGTAAAAATCAATAATCAATAAAACCGAGAAGTAGTATAGAGCTTTCCCGGGTCGTTTATCCCCAACGAGGCTGGAATGGAAAATCGATACAATCGAAGATTCGAGTTTGAATGAAGGAATTGATTTGGGAGAGTGAAAAAGTCAAATTAAACAATAACAAACAAAAACGTTTAAGAAAAACCTAGAAATTATGAAATTAAACTAGAAAACGAGGGCCCGAATCCCGAACAAAAAGGGGGAAAACCTAAAATCTTTAAAAATAAACCTACGAAGAAATTTTTGCTTCTAAACTACTCTAGGGATCAAATAACGAAGAATGAAAAAGACTAGACCGAAAACGGAGTTCGTTTGACCCAAAAACGAGTCAAAACAAAATCCCGTACCCGGACCCGTTCTTTAAAAGATGAAAAGTTGTAAAAATGACCCTACGAAAATTTTTATATTTTTCCTACAAACTAGATGACAAAAGAAAATTTTCTAAAAAAGCAAAATATTTTTTTGATAATTTTTGTATTTTTTATGAATTTTTAAAAGTTTAAACTAAATTAAATTATAAAAAATACTAAATGTTTACGAAAAATTCTGAAAATTTTATAGAAAATACTAGACACTGAAATAGTCCTAAGAAAAATAAGAAACCAAAATAAGCTAAAGAAATAAGCCCCGAAATAAGCTTGAACAGCTTAACAGCTTATTGAGCCAAAACCCCTTTAAATATGTTAGCCCTTGAGTCTTTAACGAAAAAGACCCAAGGGCGCAGTGGTAGAGTGTGTGAGTAAAAGGGGGTTTGTATCGAGAGGTCCCGGGTTCGAGTCTTGCTCACCCGGGCCTCTTGTCTTTCCCCCTTTTTTTTTTATTTTCGAAAACTCTAGGGTAGATAATGTAAGAAAAGAAACTAAAGGGTAGGCGGGTAAACTTTAGGAAATTTACACTATAGTGTAAACGGGTGCCCCTGAAGTTTAAGAAAAATACGAAACAAACCCTACGATTCTAGCTTATTTTTGGCTTATTGAAAAATGAGATTCAGCAAAAACTTAAAACTACAAACTTGTAAAAGAGCTTATCCTCTACAACATTAACAAAAGCACTTTCTACTTTAACCCACTAGATAAGCTAAAAACTTAAGCTTTTGATTCCTGTTACAGAAACTAAAGGTTTTAAGATCTTTTTGGGTTTTGGCTTATTCCCAGCTTATTTGTGGATGAAAATGAAAAACAAAAGATGCTTATTGTAGCTTAAGATATACACTAGAAATATCTAAACGAACATTAGCTAGGCTTAAACAAATTTAAAAAGAAAAATGAAATGAAAAAGTGCTAGTTTTGACTTAAAACTGAAATAAGCTTTTTTCAAATAAGCTAAAAAGCTTATATTTAAACCTACAAGCTAAAAATTTTTGATTTAAGCTGTCCTAAGTATTAAGCAAATTAGTTAAAAGGTTTCTAAACATTAAAACTAAAATAAAAGAGAAATCAATGAGAAATTGAACTAGGAATCAATATTGCTGCTATACTATTTTGCAGTTCAAATCAGCTACTCTAAGAGCTTATAAATGAAAGTTAAATGGTGACCTTAATATTTCTAATGGAGAACTATAAATGTGCTAAATTCTAGATTCTATTTCCTAATGACTAAAGCTAAATTTGAACTAGAAAATGTTTAACACAAAAACTGTTTGAAAACTGTTTGCTGATGCAATTGGCAAATGTACAAAAATGCAAGCTAAATTTTGTGGTTATGATCCTCTAAACAAACTCACTAGGTACTGCTACTCCTATCTTTGCTAAAATAGAAAACTATTGAGCCCTAAATCTCTAAAAGTTGAAACCAATATACACCTAAAAGCTGCCCTGGTGCAAATGAAAGCTTCTTAAACTCAAAATTTTGGAATTCAAATAACTAGCTTTTAGAAACTGTTTTAAACTTGATATAAAAGCCTAACACAACTTATTGAAAAGCTTTGAAAGAATGCTGTTGACTTTAAGAGTCAAATACAGCTTAAACCAAACACACCTTTATTAAAACTGTCAAAGCTAGATTGAGCTTAAAATCTATCTAAAGGCTAAAACAGCTTAAACTTTTTATCTACTTCTATTTAAAATGACCTACTTAAGCTTTTTAATCACTAAAAGTAACAGCTTATTAGTAGAAATGGACTAGTTTCTCTACTAGCTTATTATTCTAAAAATGACAGTTTTGTAAAATACTAAAACCTAGATGAATTTTCACTTAGAAAACTTAAAACTATCACAGCTATAAGCTAATTGAGAAAGTAAAACAGTATTAAGCATAAGATTTCAAAAGCAAAATGTACTATGTAATAAGCTTTCAAATGCTAAATTGAAATGTAGAAGAGAATACCTGAGATTTTAAGTAGTCTCAGCACAAAGCCACTCTAGTAGAGTGAGTGGCTTAGAGAAGCTTGTTCCTATTGGCTCCCTAGCCTCTAAACCTCAATAAGCTAGATTTTAGCTTATTTGCCCTTGTACTTCCAAAATGAACTCAAATCTCCTTAAGTGATCATACTTTTGATTCAAATTGATAACAATGAGTATAAGAATGCCTAATAACAGGATTTAAACTAAATTTGAGCTTATGAAAAGGAATAAGCTCAAATGAGCTTATTAAGAGCTTATTTGAGAAAAATTGCTTAAAATTGAAAACGAAGAGCAAGGAAACTTGAAAACTGAAATGATATTACTAAAATGATTGAGTACAAGCTTAAAGAACAACAGTACAAGAGCTTAAAGCTATAAAAAAAACTTGAAAGAAAAATTGCTTAGAATTGAAAGAAAATACAAAACTGAAAATTAAAACTACTAACTACTTCTGCTTCTTCTGTCTTCTTCCTCTTTTATAACCGAGTCTTCAAACCCATGTGTTTGTTGTGTTAGTTTGGTGAGAGCAAAACCAAAAACTCATCTAAACCGTCGAAGATGCCTTGGGGATTTGTGGGATTGCCAACTTGGCATGGGTTTAAGTGGAGGAGGGGGGAGGTGTTTGTTCATGGGGGAATTGGGATGCTGGTTAATAAGGGTGAAGATAACCCGTGAGTGGGTTATGGGGGGAAAGAAACGAGCGGGAAAAATGGTTTGGATTATAACAGAGTATAAGTTTGGGGGAGTTGACATGTTTGGCCCCTCTAGGTTACTTGAGTTCTTGCAGCCATGGTCCTTGTTGTTATATAACTTTTGGGGACTTGGCAAAACAAGTCCCCAAGAGTTATATAACTCTTTGCAAGGTTCGTCCTTGGTGTATACAAGTTTGGGGTGTTGGCAGAACTGCCCCCCCACTTGTTACTTTGAGTGAATTGCAAAATCGGCCCTTGTCTTCTTTTTTCTCTTTTCTTTTATAAATATAAGTTTAAGGGTTTGGCAATTTCAACCCTTAAACTTATATTTCTTGATTTGTTGACTTTTTGGTGTCGGGGTTGACTTGGATTGACTTTGACTTTGACCAGTTGACTTTTCTGTTGACTTTTTGACTTGATTGACCTTCCGGCTTTGTCTTTCACAGTCTTTTCCATTCCGAGTCCGGTTTTGTCGTTTTGGCTTTGTTTTTCGTCATTTTCTTAGTTATCCGTTCCTGCACAACACAATTAGCAAAACAAGCATATATTTGGCATTTTAAGTCCGTTTTTGGTTATTTTAGCTCGTTTTTAAAGGTAAAAGGTATGTGTAATTAAGCACATACCACTCCCCTTATCCACGAAATCTTTTGGCACCAATATTTTCCTCCTTGCACGCTTCAACTTGTGCATTCCGAATTTGCTCGGGTAAATTGTTATGTACCGTTACCACTAAAGCACGCACTCGAATCGGTTCCTTATCCTTCCTGCTCAACGCATCAGCGACAACATTCGCCTTTCCCGGGTGATAACGAATAACACAATCGTAATCACTCAGAAGTTCAATCCATCTATGCTGCCTCATATTTAGCTCTTTCTGATCCAAAATATATTGTAGGCTTTTGTGATCGGTGTATACCGTACACTTAGTGCCGTACAAATAATGTCTCCATAGTCGAAGAGCAAAAACCACCGCTCCTAATTCCAAGTCATGGGTCGTATAATTTTCTTCATTCTTTCTAAGTTGCCTAGAGGCGTACGCAATCACCTTTTCTCGTTGCATCAAAATAGCTCCAAATCCTTTAAGGGACGCATCGCAATACACAACAAAGTCTTCGCTTCCTTCGGGTAGTGATAATATTGGCGCACTACACAATTTTAGCTTCAATGTTTGAAATGCCTCCTCTTTGTCGTCGCCCCACACATACGGCTTATTTTTCTGAGTGAGTTTAGTTAATGGTTTGGATATTAGAGAAAACTCCTTAATAAACCTTCGATAATAACCTGCCAAACCTAAAAATTGTCGCACTTCCGTTGGTGTAGTTGGTGCAGCCTAATTTTTAATGGCTTCTATCTTCGCAGGATCAACATGAACTCCACTACTATCAATTACATGGCCAAGGAATTGCACGGAATCAAGCCAAAAATCACATTTTGAAAACTTAGCGTACAACTTTTCGCTCCTTAGCAAATTCAAGATAGTCTTCAAATGTTCACCATGTTCTTCTTTATTTTTGGAATAAATCAGAATGTCATCAATGAATACAATCACGAACTTATCAAGATACGGCTTGCACACGCGATTCATCAAATCCATGAATACTGCAGGTGCATTAGTCAGTCCAAAAGGCATTACTTGAAACTCATAATGTCCATAACGAGTTCTAAATGCTGTAATTGGAATGTCTTCCTCGCGGATACGAAGTTGATGATAACCAGACCGTAAATCAATCTTCGAATAAACACAGAAACCTTGCAGCTTTCAAAAAGTCATCAATCCTCGGTAATGGATATCGATTCTTGATCGTTAACTTGTTCAGTTCTTGGTAATCAATGCACATTCGGAACGATCCATCCTTCTTCTTCACGAACAAGACCGGAGCTCCCCACGGCGACGAGCTCGGTCGAATAAAACCTTTCTCCGACAACTCTTGCAGTTGCTTGGACAACTCCTTCATTTCAGATGGTGCTAAACGATATGGCGCACGCGCCACAGGTGCAGCACCAGGAATAAGATCAATACGGAATTCAACTTGCCTGGGTGGCGGAAGTCCAGGTAATTCATCGGGAAATACCTCGGGAAAATCTCAATAACAAGAACATCTTCTAATCTCTTCTCCTTCGAATCTTTGTTCAGTACTGAGCTAAAGGGGAATTGATCACAACCCTCTTGTATACTTATGAGTCATAATGAAGAAACGATCTTCAATCGGAATTATTTCTCTATTACTTCAGATAACACCGTGCGTCTTACCTTCCAGGGGATCATAACCTTTTTCCTCTTTTTTTTTTTCCCACACAAAATAGCGGCATCATATCGTGATAACCAATCCATCCCAATAATGATATCAAAACTTCCTAGTTCTATTACCATTAAATCGATTGGAAAAGAACAATTTAAAAGGTTAAGTGTACACCCTATTAACACATTATTGGTACTTACTACTTTTTCGTCAGCCAATTCGACTTCATAGCTAGTATCTAACTCAACCGGTTCAATATCAATAAGGGTACTAAAATTTGTAGACACAAAACTTTTATCGGCACCCGAATCAAATAAAGCAGTAGCATATCGGTTATTGAGTAAGAACGTACCAGTAACGACTTTCGGATCTTGCTGAGCATCCACAACTCCCAACTTGTAAACAGCTCCACGGTTATTTCCACCTTGTCCATTCTTTTTCAACTTAGGGCAATCTCTCTTTCGGTGACCCTTTTCATTGCATTTGAAACAAGTCACATCTTTTATGTCGAGGCTCCAACAAGCAGCAGTCTTGTGCCCCAACTTACCACACTTACCACATTTCCAACAATCCCCACCATGCTTCTTATTCTTGCACTTTGGACAAACTTCGTTGTCATTTGGTGCAGCATTGGTCATGGCTCCAGCATTAGCCCTTCTTTGGTTTTGCCGACGATTGTAATCGCGTCGGTTGTCACCACGACCACCACGATCTCCTTCACCTTTCCTCTTTTCACCCTCAGAAACCTCATCAGTCTTGTCTTGTATTATTTGTCCCATGAGCTGATAAGCCATACGGACAGCCTCATCAATACCAGCAGGCCTCGATGATGTCACATCACCACGTATATTCTTTGACAACCCACGAATATACTGCTCCACTTTCACCTGCTCAGGCTCCACCATTCTAGGACACAACAAGGCCAATTCATGGAATCGGTTTGTATACCCATCAATATCAGTCCCTTTTAACTTCAAGTTGTACAATTCTTGCTCCCATACCTTTAACACACTTCGAGGACAAAATTCCTCGGTCATCCACTTTCTCACCTCAGTCCATGGAGTACCATTAGCAGCATCAATACCCATGGAAGCAATCCTTCCATTCCACCAAGTCAATGCACGACCTTGGAGAGTAGCAGTTGCAAATTTCACCTTATCCCTTTCTTGCTAATCATGATTCTGAAACACAGATTCTAGGTTTCTCAAACAATCTGACATAATCGACGGTACCTTCGGTGCATTTAAAAGGTTGTGGGTCACACTTCATGAATGTTATGTAAGTACACCCAGTAATTTCGGGCGCGCTGTTCGGGACACCACCAACTCAGCACACCGGATCTAGCACCGCTGCTCCAGCACCACCAGCTATAGCACACCGGCTCCAGCACACGGCTCCACACCACCGACTCCAGGCACCATCCGGCTCCAGCACACCAGCTATTAGCTTCCACCTGGCTCCAGCACCCCGGCTCGCCGGTTCATATTTGCCATAATTTAACCATAGATATGTAACTTGTTCCCATAACAACCTTGCCACATTACGTGCCTAAGGACATTGCTTTTTGGCGGCATCGATTCTGATACAACACAAATCAAAATCATATTAAGTTATTCATTCAATATTGTATTAAGCAAAAGGAGCAATTAGTGAAACAAGGAAAGAAAAGGTAACACAACAATATCAACATAGTAATTAGAACTAAAATGATAGTCATTTTCATTAATCAAACAAGTTCAAGTTGCATTGTCATACATTACATGTAACCTTCTAATGCTATACAACTCAAAAAGACTAGTTCTACTAACTGACATCGCCGTTTAGTGTGATTTACAAAAGTTCCTTAGACCAGCCAGTAGAAAGGAAAAGAACATGGAATTACTGGTGACACGGAGACGGTCCCGGATCAAATACAGTGAGACGTCCTCCCCTCCCTCTCCATCACACAGCATGTCTCGACATCTGTTGCCCGCGCAACTCTCCATCTCAGCCCACATCTAGTTCGCAAAATGATGGTTTTTGCAACTCGGCTCACATGTAGTGGCCGTCTGCAGGGGTCTGCACGTTGCTCTCACAGTAGTCACTCTAAAGTGGATCTCCCCAAATGGCAGTTACTGTTAGCCACCTCAATATCACTCACCGCCTCCATCCTCCTCGTTAATGCTCCTTGTCTATACTCTATGTTATCCATCTGAGTACATAAGTCATCGATTACCTGAGGCTGCGTAGCAACTTTAGGTGCCATGATAGCAAGCGGGTGTCCCACGAGCTTAGCTGTAGATGGACCTCCAACCTCGTAGGTGCTCGAAATGCTTAAAGTATCCCTCGGGGGCGTCACTAGGGCCATCAGCCACTCGTCATCCTCCTCCCAACCATTATCATCATCCATTTCCTCCTCGTCAAACTCCGGGTCTACCATCGGCTCGTCCATCTCTCCTCCTAGTGGTACATCCCACTCTATCCATCCATTATTATTATTTGGTGCAGCCTCTGCAGCTAGTGCGAACTCATTATGGTCAAGGGGTAGATTTTCCATGATAATCTGCGTCGTATAAATATCTCATATTAGTATTAAATAATTACATAATTAACATTTATATTCAAATAAATGAAAATTGCATATTATAACATATATAATATAATATATATATATATTCTTATATATTTGATACTATATATATATATATATATCGATAAATAAATCCTTCTCATTCTTGTCCATCGGTAATTCGGAGATTTCGCTTGTACAGTTATAGTTAAAAGATTTCAAAAATCCTTTCGTTCATTTTTTTTTGAAAATCTTTTGTTCTCTATAACTTAAGCTCTTGATACCAATCTGTAACACCCTCATATTTCATATATCAGCGGAAGGGTCATTTAGGGTGCTACGTCTTAATACAATAACTCAAGCATAGAAAACGACTTGAAAAGAGACGTTTTTAAATATAACCATTCGAAATAAAAGTTTCACAACATAGGTCCCAAAATGTTTTCATAATCAATACATCATTTTCAAATATTTTCTTTGAATGATTTTCTTTAAATGGGCCTTCAAAATATTTATTTCATTAGCTTCTCCGAAATCTTCATCACCGAATTACCTTCAAGGACCTGAGATAAAACATGCTAAAAAGTCAACAATAATGTTGAGTGAATCCATAGAGTTTATATATATATTAAATTCCGAACACAAGTATCATTTCTCAAAATCATCAAGACATAACGATGTGGATCAGACAAAGTTATAGGGGGATTATTATAAGCTTCGGTAACATTGAACGTTACCATCATAAAAAAGATGCCCACCGCTATACACCCTCGCCATTAGTGCATATTACTCTCTATACAACGCATCCATAGTGTCATTTTCCCGACACGAGACGATAGACAATCGTCACGGATTAGAGGTGGCAACCTCCAAATAGTACTATTTCATGTATAAGCGTCTACCATTTCCCGGTAGTTAACAATTCATGATTTCCGCGGGTCTTTTAATTAGCGAGTTAAGCTAACTTATAATAATCAAGGCTACTAGCATACATTCGGGTCCCTTGTGTTCTATTTTTAAAAACAAGCATGTTATCCCCCTCGCGGGTTTATAAAACAATTAAAGTATAAAAATGCGAGGCTATGAACTCACTAGTGATGTCAGAAGAGAATAGCGATATGAATAAGAACTTCGGGAGTAGGCGCGTCAATCAACCAAGACCTATACAAATTGTAACGGGTCTTAGGTTTCTAGTCGATAAAAATTAATGATAATTCATAAATTAAATAAGTATATGTATACATGTAGTTTATATGATGATCTTGCTCTTGAAATATAATTATTTCACACTTAAAGTTTTCTAGGTTTTTAACTTGTTTTTATTAGCCATTTTACTAGTATTGTCTAAATTAGTCCAAAAAGCCCAATAGGCCCATTAAGCAAGCCCATTAAGTTATTATATTGATATTATTACTCAAAGACCAGGTCCTAGCCTATTAGTAAGGTCCAAGTGGATTGGGCCTAAAGCTAAGTCCAATAAGTCCATTTTGTTTCGTTGGGCCTAGTGGTCCAATAAGGCCTTATGGCCCATTTAAGCTTATAAATGACCCTTGTTACAAAATTTTGGGTTCTCGAGGTCGGGATACTTTTATTATCAGTATGTTAGCATTTTAAAACTCCCAAGAAGTGGGTCCTACCACCTCGGGTTTTAGTTACAAAAATCGCTTTACATAGTATAGTGTTCGGGTAGTAGTAAATTTGTTATACATTTTTTGTTTTTCGAAAATTGTCATAATTATAACCGTAAAGGTATTATTGATATATTTATTGCTTGGATTCATGATTAAGTGTCTCAGATTCAAAGTCATTTTTATACCTCTTTTAATATTACTTTTACATATGGGTATATTACTACATAATGGTCAAGTTACTAATTAGGACTGAAATTTCAGTTTTACCGTTTTTAACGCCATTTACAAACCGTAAATAATTGGGGTACTATCTAATTGATTCATAATCTACATGATTTTATCTAAGACCCATAGTTTTCACTTTTTAACCAATTTAGTTCGTAAATATGACTTTTTACACAATCTATACAACAAGTCAAAATCAACTGTTTTAGTTATTTTGATTCATATCTCACTAATTATTTACTTTCTTGGAATCATCCAATTTGCCCAATGTACATAATAGATTTATCTATGACCTCATGTCATCAAATCAATCATCAAACCTACTGAGTTTTATAGAATCTACTGTTCATTATAGCTCATAATTTTGATGATCTTTTCACTTGTTTTAGATGACTATTTTAGCTATAATTAACCTAGATCTATACATGCATGACCATTTTTATTACTTGATCATCAAATATCATACATGTACATATACAATTGAAAATCAAAAGAAAACATAAACAAAACTCATGAGATTTTTACCACAAGAATATGTAGAAAATGATCAACATGGATCAAAACAAGAAAAGAAAGCTTCAATCTTCAACTTGATCTTCACCCCAAATTATTTTTGATCACCATTTTTCTTTAACCCAAAATAACTTGATAAAATCCTTATATAACTTCAGCCCATAAATGTAATATAACCCTTCTTGAAAACCCTTTCAATCACCTCAAAAATACAAGGAAAAAAGGAATAAACTAGGTTGTCATTTTTACTAGTGTGGTTATTTTGTGATCTATAAAATTGTATGGAATTGGTGTTGTGGTGGTTCTAGCTCACGGCAAGGGAGGAGGAAGAGGGAGAGTATTTTTATGTTTTAATCTTTTTCACATGCAAGAGTGTGTAGTGTGTGTGTTAAGTTTGGTCAAACAAGGCTTAAGTATGTAAGTCAAGTAAGATGCCAAGTGTTATCTAACTTGGCAAGAATCAACACCATGGGGACACATAGTCCCTTGGTGTATCCGCCCCTATAGGGGTTAAGTTAAGTGGGTTGAGTTTTTAATTTAGTTAAAAGCTTGACCCACAATTTGTAAATGCGGGTATTATCAAAGTCCGATATTTAAAAAGGTACGATTTGTAGTCGTTTTTCGTAAAAAGTAAAAATAGTACGAGACACGAAAAATAAAAACGAATGCAACAAAAATATTTCTATGGCATTTTGAAAATATAAACGTCAATGCTTAATGTAGCATTTGCCGGTTCTTCGTAAACGTTACGTAAATTACAAATGTAAGCCCTAATTCTCCCGGTTAGTCGTGAGTTCATATCTCAACATAAAAATGAAAATTATAATTAATACTCGAGAATAAAATAACGACCTGAAATTGATGGATTGTCACAATTCGTTAACTCAGTTAGTTTATCTTGGCTAAGCAATTACTCTTGTATTAATTATGATGTTTGAAGGCTAATACCTTCGGGTATTAACCATTACTATGAAGATTTGAATGTTTGGTTTTGTTTATATCTCGATTTCTTAATTTATCATTGTATGCTTGTTTATGTTTATCAAGTTATACTTGTTTACATGCTTTTGTATGTGACCTATCACTCAACTGGATCTGGTGATATGGACCAAGTAATCTTGATGCCTGGATGGCTCTCTATATAGTGATTTATACATCTAGAATCAGAGGATCATAAATATTTTCCTTCTAAATTCGTGCTAAGGATACGCTTCTGGCTTAACTAGTTTTCGGATATTGCCTTTGGTTTATTGAACAAGTTGACTAGCAGGTGAACCTAGATAATTCAACAAATAACGTTTTGATTCCATTGGATAGTTGGACAAGTGGACTACTAGAGTATAAATTTCCATTAAGCAGTAAGTGGGTAAAGTCTCTATGAGCTAGGGTTTAACAAGATCACCATTGCTTTAATCCCTAAGATAGATTATAATCAGCAAATAAGGATGCTTTATGCGGATGCTTTAATTGTGACAGAATTAATGTGTCTAGGTCTTAGGATGAAGTCTCGCCTAAGTCTAAGAATGATATGCCACCTCGAGATAAGTAATCATTGCACTAAATAAAAAAACCAACTTCTAATCAGATTAATGATGGCTAATACAGTTTTCTATCATAAGGCTTGACCGCTCTTTTATCTTCTGTTAATTTGCTTGCGTGGGTTAAAGTGTCTTGAATTGATTGTAGTCACCACCAAACTTGTGCCAGTCTCTAAGGCTGAAACCCCCTTTTTACCTGTTAGAATTAGGATTAGAACTAACATATGATTAGCATATGTTTGACTTAGATTAGAATTAACTTAGATTAGTAAACCAAAATATTAATAAACTGAGAGATTTAACCTCGCTTCAAGTGTTCGACACCCTACTTACCACGAATCTACCACCGACCGGGTACACTGCCCTTTAAAGTGTTGTTTTTGGTTAAATTGGCAAAATATAAATTTAAAACTTGAATCATAAAATTATACACCACACAATGACACATCAAGGACCTAAGAAAATACATGCTAAAGTGTCAACATAAAGTTGGTGACTTCATAGGTTTCAGTAAAATGTTATTGTGGACTATAAGTTTTTTGAGTGTATGTGACTAGTATAACAAATACGATATAACACAAAAAGTACTACTATTGTAATAAGCTTATGACATCGAAGCCTTAACCGACGTGTTTACATGTTGTTGCCCCTGTAGGTGTCTATCCCAAGAACACCCAAAGTTCCCCAAATGAAATGCGTCCATTTGACATGGTAGTGAATTTTTGTCTACTCGGACGAGGGTTTCAACCCCAATAGATCTATCCACAGCATTCATGCTTACACAAACTAATTAACGGTTCATGATAGTGGTGGAGATAGTGTGGGATAACGGGTACTTAGGAAATCAGTAAAAGTTTGAAGTACTTGTGTCCATAAGTAAAACGAGCAATGTATAGTATTTCAAAATAAGTATAAACCATGTAAAAGTGGGCCTATGAAACTCACCTTATCAAAGTGATACTATCGAGAAATATAGCAAGTTTAATGAAACATGAGTTCTAACCACGACCTAATTAAATAAGACGCTTTAGGTTCACAAAATGTTATGAACTACATGCATATGAGTTTAATAAACTTTTTATCACCCTTATATACTTGTGTCTAAAGTTTACCAAGTTATAAATGTGGTTTAAAATCAAGTTTACTAAGTATTTAAACATCGAAAATTCAAGCAGTTTTTCTATAACAGTTTTACATCTGACTTCTCGGGACCATAACTCATTCATTTTTTTACTGAAATTAGTCTATTCTAAAGCTTAGATTGAAGGTTTTTGAGTTGTATTTCCAAAAATGTAAACCTTACATTTGACTCAAAGCTTAAAGGGTCTAAAAGTGCTAAACAACATACAGATGTCAAAGCTGAGAATTTCCAGAAAGTTTTACCTAGCTTGTTTTAGTCATAACTCCTTCAATACTTAACCTTTTAGTTGGTTTAAGTTTCTAAGTTTAATTATAAGTATTAGCTACAAAAAGTTCAAAAGGCTCAGCTTCTCAATCTAAAGTTAAAGGGGCTCAAAAATACGTATCACGTTTAGTGTGCATATCTGGACATTTTATCTTGCACAAAATATTTAAAATACTAATAAATTTCCTAAATTCATAAAATTCATAATGGAACTTTCTAAGACATAGCAATAAGATGTGGTGCCAAAAAATTGGTCAAAAGTGTCCTTTAAAGTAGTGAAAACATGTGTACAAGTCGACACAAAAATCCGTCAGAATTAGGGTTTTTAACAAACATGTTTATTTCAAGTTTTTACATAACAAGTATATAATGGTGATATGAAAAATAAAATGAAATGTTTATAAGGAATGAAAAACATATAAATGTGATGCTTACAATGATGTGGTGATGATTTGAGGACCAAAGAGTGCACAAAACTACCCAAACATTACTAGACAACCATTATTGGTTATCAATTAGGCTTAGAATCATTAGAAGCTAGAATTGTTGTTCATCAAAAATTATAAAGTTGTTTATGAGGAAGACATTGCATTTTTGAAATATGATGTTAAGGTAAAAGATAATTCTATATCAGAGCTTAAAAATATGTTAGCGAAGGGGTTTAAGAGAAAAAGATGATTTTAAACTAAAATTAGAAAAGTTTGAAACATCATCTATGAAGCTAACTAAACTGATAAACATTCAAATAAGTGTTAATAACAAGTCTGGTGTTGGTTTTGACAATCAAATGAATGAAAATGAATTGCATGATTGTTATCTGAATAAAAGTGAAGTGTTTGAAAGTGCATCTGATAGTAGTGTGAATGAGATTGAAGAGGAAAATAATCAAGTAAATGATAGGTTTAAGAAGGTTGAGGGATATCATGCAGTTCCTCCTCCCTACACTGGGAACTACATGCCCTCAAGACCTGACTTATCCTTTGCTAGATTAGATGATTCTATCTATAAGACTAATGTGAGTGAAACTATCTCTGGTGTGCCTAGAATTGAATCAACTGCATCTAAGTCTAGTAAGAATAGTTTGGAGCAACCTAAAGATGTTAGGCCTATTGCTCCTATCATTAAAGATTGGGACACTGATAGTGATAATGATAGTGTGTTTAGACCTAAACCTGATCAGACAAAACCTAGTTATGCTAAAATCAATTTTCTTAAATTAGATTAAAATACTAGGAAGTCTGTTATTGAACGACATACATATAGGCAAGCTAAAAACCTTAGGAAAAGTCAGAGTCCTAGGGTTGATAAAAGAAATTGGAATGGAATAATGACTCAGAAACTAGGAAATGGTTTTGAGTTTATAAAGAAAGCTTGTTTTGTATGTGGGAGTTTCAACCATTTAATCAAAGACTGTGATTTTCATGACAAGAAAATAGTAGAAAAACCAGTGTTGAATAATAAGGGAAGGGTTACTGTTCAAAGGGAAATTAGACTAGTATGGAACAATGCTCAGAGAGTAAACCATCAAAACAAATTTACTCACCCACATCCTAAAAGGAATTTATTCCAACAGCAGTTGTAACAAAGTTAGGACAAGTACCAGTTAATGCTGCTAAGCAAAGCTCTCCAAGAGCAGCAGCATCAATTAATATTGCCAGGCCTGTTAATACTACTGCCCCTAAATCAAAAGTGAATGATGCATTACCCAAAACATATTCCTATTTTAAAGTACATTCACCAGTAAGGACTTTTAACCAAAAACAGCAGCTAAAACCAATAATCTTAATGAAAAAGTTAAAACTGCTAGAGTTAACAATGTAACTACTGCTGGGCCAAAAGCAGTAGTTAGTACTGCTAAGGGAAAAAGGGAAAATGTTGTTAAGTCCTCAGCATGCTGGATTTGGAGACCAACATGAAAAGTAATTGACCGTATCTCCAAAGATAGTGGATCATACATGCCTAAAAGATTTAAACTTTGTGTGATCCTCAAGGCAGACTCAAGTCAGTGATGGCTTTGGTCCCCAAGAGAAACTAATTCTCTTATTTTGAGTGTAGGGTAATCCACAATATGCTTTACAGGATCAAAGGGTTTTTGATAGTGGATGCTCTAGGCATATGACTGGGAACAAGTCCTACCTTACAGATTATCAAGATATTGATGGTGGATTTGTTGCATTTGCAGGAAGTCCTAAAGGAGGTAAAATTACTAGAAAAGGTAAAATTAGGACATGGAAATTAGACTTTGAAGATGTATACTTTGTAAAGGAACTTAAGTTTTACCTTTTCTCTGTCTCACATATGTGTGACAAGAAAAACAGGTGTTCTTTTCACTAAGACTAAATGTCTTGTTCTATCTCCTGACTTTAAGCCACTTGATGATAGTCAAGCCTTGCTTAAAGTTCCCAGACATAGCAACATGTACAGTTTTGATCCAAAGAATGTTGTTCCTTTAGTAGGTTTGACTTGTTTATTTGCAAAGGCTACTGTCGATAGAAATAATTCCTAAAAACATTATTAATATTTTTCACATCTTTACGTTTTGATAATCACAAAATAAACATTCAATGTAAAATTAAACGTAAACAAGTAATTAGTAGTAAAATTTCATTTCAAAAATTATATCACTTAAAGGTATGAATAAATAAATGCTTAATGCATTTTATGATCAAAAGAAATTTTTATTCAAACTCACACTTTATAAAATGTTGTAAACATTTTTATAAACATTACAAAACATTTTCTACAATTAAAAGAAATGTTTTATTCAAAATAAACATTTTGATTTCAATTTTTCGGTCCTAAAACGGTAGAAAAAGTTCCAGAAAAATTCGCTTCACAAAAACCTAATGGGAGAGGCCTAGTCTAGGGCGTCCCCCTTAAATACACGGGCGGCCCCCTTAATTTTCAGGGGGTCCGCCCACCTATATAAGAGGACCGCCCATAGGTAGACGCTCCTCCAGTTTGTCTTATAAATACTAGACTTTTCCTCACTTTTTGCACTCAATTTTCTTGTTCTAATTATAGGCCCACATACATCTCATTTATACTCCTTTGATCTTCAAATCATAAAGCTCTTGTTTCCAAGTGTTCCAAAATCATTCCACAAAGTGCGAGAGAAGAATACTTTCATCATCAGTGAAAGAAATATTACCCTTTGTGTGTTGTTGAATCTTTATTGCTCATCCATATCCATAACTTGTTAAATCATTTGTAAATCTTGTAAATGTTGTGTTAGTTGTTAGGAATTTGGTGATTGTTGTAAGTATAGTTAGATTTTGGTGATCTTTCCTAGTAGGGTTAGTTAGGTGTGATTATAGTAGTGGCTTGGTGAAGTAGTAGTGTGAAGAAAACTAAGGTGTAAAGAAGTCGTGATCAAGTCGTGAAGTCAAGTTGTGTAGTGAAGTTGTGGTAGATTGGTTCTAGCTAAGATTATATCTCGACATCTAGCTTAGTGTCGGACAATAAGATAGCGGAAAGTTGTGGTAAGGTTTTCTCCGCATATAGGGAGCTTGTTGACATAGTGAAGATAAACTCTCGACGTTAGGTGCTTGATGAGGGAGTAGGGGCGAAGAGGTGCTTCTTTTTTATTTGTTTTATTTTTTTTTTTTTTTTTTTTTATTTTTTGTTTTCTTTTATTGTTTCGTTACGAAACCACGATAATTCCTCGCGTTGTGGTTTGATTGTTCTTACTCTTATCTCTTGTCTTACATTATTTTTTCATACTATCCTATTGATTGTTTAGATAAGTATATTGTTCATATTGTGCAAGTGTTGAATTCACATAAAGTCGAATCTAGAATTTTTATAAACACTTTAAAACCTTAAATTAAAAAGTGGTAAACTATTTGAACCACCCTTCTAGTTTTCCACAATTGGTATACAGAGCCGCGTAACAAGATTTTTAAATAAATTGTATTTATAGACTTGAAATCGATTTATAGGAATCGAAAAATTATTTAGAAGGGCAATCTATGCAAAGACCACCACTATTTAAAAGTGATGGATTTATTTATTAAAAAAATAGATTTGAAACTTATGTGAAGTCAAAAGATCTAGATCTTTAGCATGTTATTACCGATGGTGATATTCCTCCTATTCAAAATAATCTCGAAACTAAAAAGGATGAAGTCGTACCTTTTCATAAACAAAACGATGATCTTAAAAAGAAACTTGCAAAAAATAATGAAGCTAAAATGGTAATTTATAATGCTTTACCACGTAAAGAATATGAAAAAAAAAATATGTGTCAAACCGCAAAAGAAATTTGGGATACTTTATTAATCACTCATCAAGGTAATAATCAAGTCAAAACAAACAAAATAGATCTTCTTGTTCAACAATATGAACAATTCATGATTCCGAAAGAGGAATCAATAGATAATGTTTTGCTAATTTAACACTATTATTACTAGTCTAAAAGCACTTGATGAAGGTTTTTCTAGCAAGAATTGTGTTAGGAAATTTCTTAGGGCATTACATCCAAAATGGCGCGCAAAAGTCACGGCGATTGAAGAATCAAAGAATCTAACAACTCTATCACTTGACGAACTAATTGGAAACTTGAAAGTTTATGAAGAAGTAATAAAGAAAGATTTCGAAACGGTCAAAGGCGAGAAAGAACAAAGTATATCTCTTGCATTAAAGGTGAAAATAGAAGTAAGTGATGAAGATAGCTTAAGCTCCGATGGTGAAGACGAAAAGTATGTTATGGCCGTAAAGGAATTTAAGAAATTCTTTAAGAGACGAGGAAGATGTGTAAGACAACTACGAGGCGATAGAAAAACATTACAAAGAAGTAGAAATGATAGTTATGGTAAAAGTGAAAGAAAATGTTTTAGATGTGGTGATCCAAATCACCTCATTGGAGAATGTTCAAAGCCGCCAAAGAACAACGATCAAAGAGCATTTATTAGAGGATCTTGGAGTGATAGCGATGAAGATGAAGAAGAGAGGACAAAGGACAAAAAGAGTCTTATGGCTAAAGCTTCTAATGAGGTACTTTCCGAAACCGAATACTTTAGTGATAACCAATCATCATTAGACGAAAATGACTTAGATAGTGAATATAGTAGACTATGCAAAATAATACTAAAAGTCATGGCTAAAAATAACTCTAAAACAAGCTAAAATAGAATTAGAGAATGAAGTACTAGAATTAAAAGATAAATTATCTAGGTTAGAAAAAGGTAAGGAAGTAAATAAAGAATGCAAATTATGTCAAGACCTTAAGTTTGAAAATGAGAAGCTTAGAAAAGAAATATCTAGGCTAAATCAATTTAATGATAGTAGTCACTCACTTAAGAAAATAATAAGTTCTCAAAACCTTTCGAAGATAAATCCGGTTTAGGATTTAATTTTATCAAAGGGTCACCTAGCGAAACCAAACAAGTAAATTTTGTAAGAGCTCAAGAAGTCGAGTTGAATAAAAAATTGATAGAATCAAACCCAAACTCAAAACCAAAATTTATACTTATAAACAATACTAAAATTCCTATAACAAGATGATGAGGTAAAACGTTTTTACAAACCTTCCTTAAAACCCGGAGTCAGATTTACTAAACCTACAATGAGGTCTAAAATACCTCCTCCAAGAAGAAAAGAAAACTTTCATCCTCGTTCCAAAACACCAAACCTAGGAGAGACCAAGGTAGACCAAATTACTCTAACACTAATCACACAATGTGGAATCATCCACACCAACCAAGTTTACTCAATGTGGAAGATGTTCACGTGCATGTGTTCGAATCAATTGCAAAAAATGTTCAAAAAACTATAAATTCGGAACATAAACGATGGGGACCAAATGGCTAAATCATCATATCTTCTGAGGTTAATCATCTACAAGCATCCTTTGGCTTTCGTCAAACAAATTGAAGAACTCATATAGGATTTCCATAAATCCTCATCCTTAAAGCTTGCTACCTTGAAGATTTTAAAGTAATTTCTCTTGAAGGCTAAGGTACGTCTCACTCTCTAATTACGTAAATTATAGATTGGTATATGATATACTTAGTATTAGTGATAGATAGGAAATATGGTAGTCACTAGAAATGCCATTTGTTGGCTTTCTAGTTTTTAAAAAGAATTTGTTCATTAGGAACCATTATTTCACATGGATTATCTATGAACCACTATAAAATGAAAATCTTCTATGGCCACGAACTCACGTAGACAAAGTCTTAAACCACTATGGATGAAACAAACTCCCTTCCACCTCGACGCTCGCCTCAACTACGTCTATCAACATCGCCTTGTTGAAGTCCTTTGCTGATTCCTATCTCTCATCCTCCCAATAGTCTACTCTTCCATTAGAAAAAGTTATTGATATCTAAATTATAAGTTCTCTTAGGTCGCTAAGCTCAAGACAAAAATAATTTCTTTTTCTTTATTTCAACAATAGAACCTAAAAATATAAATGAGGCATTAAAAGATGAAAATTAGATAATGGCCATGCAAGAGGAACTAAACCAATTTAAAACAAATGATGTTTGGGAATTAGTCCAAAATCCCATGGATATGATCATTATAGGAACAAAATGGGTATATAGAAATAAACTCGATGAAAATGGCGTCGTAACTAGAAACAAAGCTAGGTTAGTCGCCCAAGGTTATTATCAACAAGAAGGAATTGGTTATGACGAAACATTATGCACCGTAAGTGACTAGAGTCCATAAGAATACTTTTAACTTATGCTTGCACTCTAGACTTTAAGTTACAAAAAAATGACTCCTACCTCATTATTGTCCAAATATATGTTGATGACATTATATTCGGATCAACTTGTCAAGAAATGTGTGATGATTTGCCTAAGATCATGCCGGCTGAGTTTGAAATTGAGTATGATGGGGGAAACTAAATTTTTTTTCTTAGGATATAAAATAATTAGTGATGGAATATTTTTTTAATCAATCAAAATATATTAAGAAAATGCTTAAGAAATTTAGACTAGAAGACTCTAAGCCAATCAAAACCCCTATGTCTACGAAAACTAAACTCGCGAGAGACGAAGAAGGTGAGTCCATAGATAATACCAAATATAGAGGCATGATAGGTAGTTTATTATACTTAACGGCAAGTAGACCCGATATCATGTTTAGTGTTTGCCTTTGTGCGTGCTTTTAAGAGGATCCCAAAACCTCTCACCTAGAAGCGGTTAAACGTATCTTCCGATACATTAAAGGCACTACGCATTTAGGATTATGGTATCCTAAGGGATCCGGCATAGAAATAATAGTGTATGCGGATTCAGATCATGCGGGAGATTATGTAGATCGCAAGAGCACTAGTGATGTTTGCATGTTTATAGGATGTTGTCTAACATCTTGGTTTTCGAAGAAGCAAACCGCTCTTGCCATCTCCACAACCGAAGTGGAATATGTAAGCGCCGGAAAGGCATGTCAACAAGCCCTATGGATGAAAACAAAGCTCTTGTTTAGACTTCTGGGTTAGGTTTAGATGACATTCCAATAATGTGTGATAACAAAGGGGCTATAGACTTAAGTAAGAATCCCGGTCAACATTCACGAACAAAATACATTGAAATTCGTCATCACTTCCTTCGTGATAATGTTCAAAAAAGGGAATATCTCTATAGAAAAGGTCTCATCTGAAGACAACATAGCCGATATTCTAACTAAACCACTTAAACGTGAGACATTTAACTACTTACGTCTAGGTCTAGGAATGATAGAACAAATTGATTAAGTTTTCGGCATAAAAAAGAAATGATAATCATCAATAAAACTGCTTGTCAAAAATTTGAGAAAAAATTTCTCAACAGGTGGCGGCCCCTAATTCATAAAGGGCGGCCCCCTTAATTTTAAAGGGACCACCCAGACTTTAAGGGGACCACCCACCTGACTGACTAATTCTTTTTGTGTCTAGGTTTCTATTTTGCACAAAAACACAAGATTAGGAAAAGTCTATAAGCAAACTTTTACAAATTCTTCTATCTAAATGCATATCTAATTATACAATAGTCCCAATCTATTATTTTCTTGAAAAATCTTTCTCACAACTAGGAGCACATGAAAATCAATTTTCATATATTGTTGAGATTTGCTAAAAATTTTTTACATATGCATAATGTTCTCTTACTTGTTGTCAAAAGTATATAATCTAATATATATATTCGACAATCTTGGTTGAGCAAAATTAAATAAAGGAGAATTTAGATTATTTCTTAGGTTTTACATGTCTTAGTGTCGAAATAATCGTTACTCCACATTTGTCGCACTTAGGCACACAATAGTATTTGCACAAAAGTTTGGTGCCGTTTTTTAACTAACCTTTTGTCAGAAACATATACGTGTGCAATATATCTGTTGACTATTTTATGATTGCTCTTCACTCTTTTGGTCTTCAATTCATATATGATTATATACCAAAATTATGTGAAATAGTTTTATCCTACAACTTGTCATATATATGTAGAATGTTGAATGCTTAATTGCTATGTGCTAAAAAATCTTAATTCCCATAAAAGGATGGACTTGCTGCAAATTAACCACCAAAACAAAAACCCTCACACAAAATTTTGTGAAAAATCGATTTTTGGGAAATCTAGGAAATAACAGTAGGCGGCCCCCTTTCATTCATAAAGGGCGGTCCCTAGAAGTTGACCTTAGGCAAATCCAATGATTAGATCTTCTCCAAAATATCAAGCAATGCATTAAACTCTAACAATTTTTTTCTATAAAATGGTTGATCCAAACACTAGTTATCTTGTCCAAAGATCAAAGAATATACCTAAAGATAAGAAACTTAACTTTAAGCGCACCGCTAAGATGAGTGTCCTTCCTTGTTGCTTCTCCAACCCACGTCTGATATCCCCTCCTTATCATACCCTATCACCACCCACCGACTATCAAACGGCCCCTCTATCAACTCTAAATTCTTCACCACCACTCTCTCCCGTACTCTCCCCGGGATCTCACCTAGCAAACTCTTAGTTACTCCAAAGTCAACACCACCACCTTTGACTTCTCCTCCACCGGCTCTAACCCAACCATCCAAACACTCCTCACCTTTGGCCATCAACATCGATCCTATCGAACTCTTGTTTTCCACTCCTCCCACCTCTTCTCAAGCTCTCTTCAACACACTAGAAGACCTTCCACCAACAACAACCAACCCTCCACCTCCTAGACCATCCTTTGATTCCATTGAGCATATGGCTATTGAAACCCCACTTCCTCCGAATATGGAACTTCCTCTCCCACCATTGCCACCACAATTTCTAACTTCCTCTCCCCCTCCTCCAAAATTATCAAACCCAACTTCCACCTTCCTGCCTCTTTCACCATTAGGATCAAACAATCCTTTTCCCTTACTAACACATGAAATGTTTTGTGAGCATTGCCAAAGAACACAAGTTATTATTGACAATCTCCGAGATGAGATGCGGTTCATTCTCAATCATATTCTAGATCGCCTCAATGTTCTGTCGCACCATTTCTAGACTAGGAGATTAGAACTAAAATAAAATCATATTTCGTTAAGAATCTCTTGTCTTCTTAATATTATGATCAATAAATGTTGTAATTAATCAAGTTATGATATTTCTATTATTGTGTTCTTTGAAAATTGCATTTTGTTATATTATTTCGGAATTGGATACATGTTTTTGACTTTTCACGTCAGCCGGTTCCCTTGGGCTATGAAGCCGGTTTCATTCATAGAACAGAACCAGCGATGACGGTTCTACAGAAGCAATTTTGGTTTATTGGCTTCTAAACTTTCTTTTGTAGGTCCTCCTATAGCAAGGGGGAGCATATCTCTTTGTATCTAACTTTTTGTTTGCGGCTTATTCTTAATATTGAGGATCCTAAAGCAAGGGGGAGCATAAAACCTTCCCATATGTTCGCTTATAAATTTGTTTTTTGGAAACCTCTTCTTGGTCTTAGCACCTTTTTGTTTCGACAAAAAGGGGGAGATGGGAAGTAAAATGGGAAAAAGGAAGTAAAATGAACCCAAACACTCAAAACAAATCCATTTTAAACTAATTTACTTCCATAAGTGTTGATAGAAATAATGCCTAAAAGCATTATTAATATTTTTCACATCTTTACGTTTTGATAATCACAAAATATAAAAACGTTCAATGTAAAATTAAACGTAAACAAGTAATTAGTAGTAAATTTTTATTTCAAAAATTATATCACTTAAAGGTATGAATAAATAAATGCTTAATGAATTTTATAATCAAAGGAAATTTTTATTCAACCTCACACTTTTATAAAATGTTGTAAACATTTTTTATAAACATTTCAAAACATTTTCTTCAATTAAAAGAAATGTTTTATTCAAAATAAACATTTTGAAATTCAAATTTTCGGACCTAAAAAGGCTAGAAAAGTTCTAGAAAATTCCCCTTACACAAAAGACAAACTGGGGAGCGCCTAGTCTAAGGCGGCCCCCTTAAATACACGGGCGGCCCCCTTAAAATTAAGGGGACCACCCACCTATTTAAGGGGACCGCCCATAGGTAGACGTTCCTCCAGTTTGTCTTATAAATACTGGACTTTTTCCTACTATTTTCTCACCTTTTGCACTCATTCTTTCTGATAAAAAACAGCCCACACATCTCACAAAAATCCTTTAATCATTTAATCATAAAGCTTTGTTTCCAAGTGATCCAAGTTCAATTCCTCAAGTTCAAGAGAAGAATACTTCCATCATCAAGTGAAGAAGTATTACACCTTTGTGTGTTGTTGCAATCTTATTGCATCCATATCATAATTTGTAAATCACTTGTAAGTCTTGTATAATTGTGTAGTTATTAGATCTTGGTGATTGTTGTAAGTATAGTTAGATCTTGGTGATCTTTTTTAGTAGTGTTAGTTAGGTGTGATTATAGTAGTGGGTTGGTAAAGTAGTGGTGTGAAGAAGACTAAGGTGTGAAGAAGTTGTGTAGTTGTGATCAAGTCATGAAACAAAGTTGTGTAGTGAAGTTGTGAAGTTGTGATAGATTAGTTCTAGCTAAGATTAGAACTCGACATCTAGCTTAGTGTCGGAAATTGATATAAACAACTTTGTGTAAGGTTTTCTCCGCCATAAGGAAGCTTGTTGACATAGTGAAGAAAACTCTCGAGGTAGGTGCTCGAGGAGTGGAGTAGGGCGAAGAGGTGCTTCGTTACCGAACCACTATAAATCCTTGCCTTGTAGTTTGATCGTTCTTACTCTTATCTCTTGTCTTACATTAATTTATTTTTTATTGATTGTTTAAATAAGTATATTGTTCATATTGTGCAAGTGTTGAATTCACATAAAGTCGAATCTAGAATTTTTACAAACACTTTAAAACCTTAAACTAAAAAGCGGTAAACTATTCAACTCCCTTTCTAGTTTTCCACAATTGGTATAAATCAGTAAACAAAAAACCAACGAACACCGTCGCCAAAACTAACTCCAAACATATCAACCACAATCAAACCACACAAACCAATCATACCCGCTTCCATTCCCTCACCCACCAATTAATAATACCATTCCACCCTAAACCTACCCAAACACTACCCACCCCGTGACTCCCTTCCAGGCCCCCCCAAGGCCAACCAGCTATAACTCCACAACATCCCCGCCTAACCCCCGCCCACACTACTACATAACTACCCCAAAGAACTACCCGCCCTACACCTACACACCCATACACATCCACCCAATCACCACCCCGCCCCCCACTCATACAATCTACATGCAAAACGTCGATTTGGAGGGTTGATGTGAGTGCTATCACACACAACAAAACTCGGTGGGTGGGGACATCGGAAAGGGAATAAAAATCAATAACACAACAAACATACTAAAACAAACAACAAAAAAAACAATACCCCAAAAACCACTCTCCCACGATGGCTGCCGCAAATGTAGCCCCGCCCCCCGGGACGCCACAAGCCACCACCCGCCATACCCAACCACCACCCCACCTAGCAGACCCCCGCCTCTCCATCTCCGCGGTGCGCAGACTCAGCCCCCTCGCAGCCTAACTCCCTTCCGCCCAAAGAGGTAGACAATATGGTGGCTTCTAAACTTTCTTTTGTAGTCTCCCTATTATCAAGGGGTAGCATATCACTTTGTATCTCGCGCCTTTATTGTTTATGCCGGCGTATCATCTAACAGATTTGGGACTTGATCCAAAAGTCAATGGGCGCATAACACCTACCCTATTGTTCGCTTATGAAATGTTTGTTTGTTTTGGTAAGACCTCAACCTTGTCTATAGCAACCTTTTGTATTCGACACAACGGTGGGAGACTTTGAAAGAAAAATGGGAAAAAGGAGTAAAATTGAACCCGAAACTACTCAAAACACGATCGCATTTTATAAACTAATTAATAGCATCCATATAGTGTTGATAGAAATTAATGTCCTAAAAGCATTATTACTAATGCTTTCACATATTTACTATTTTGATAATCACAAAATATAAAAACGTTCAAATGTAAAAATTAAACGTAAACCAGTATATTAGTAGTAAATTTTTATTTCGAAATTAATCAGCTTAAAAGGTAAGAATAAATGAAAAGCTTAATTTGTAAGTTTATAATCAAAGGAACTTTTTCATTCACCTACACTTTTATAAAATGATGTAAACATTTTTGTTATAAACATTTCAAAACCATTCTACAATTAAAAGAATATGTTTTTATCAAAATAAGCCATTTTGAAATTCAAATTCTTCAGACCAAAACAAGGCAGAAAGAGATTCTGAGAAACAGTTCCCCTTACACAAAAGACAAACTGGGATCGCCTAGGTCTGAATAGGCGGCCCCCATAAATACACGGGCGGCCCCGCTTAAAATTAAAGGGACCACCCACCTATTTGAAGGGAACCGCCCATAGGTAGTCAGTTCCTCCTAGTTTGGGCTTATAAATAGCTGTGACATTTTCCTACTGATTTTCTCACCTTTTGCACTACATTCTTCTGATCATAATACAGCCCCACACATCCTCACAAAAAGCCTTTAATCATTTAATCATAAAGCTTTGTTTTCCAGTGATCAAGTTCAATTCCTCATGTTCTAAGAAGAATACTTCCATCCTCCAAGTGAAGAAGTATTACACCTTGGTGTGGGTGTGGCAATCCTTATTGCAGCGCATATCATAATTGTAAATCACTTGTAAATCTTGTATAATTATGTAGGTATTAGATCTTGGGGATTGTGTAAGTAAGTTAGGATCTTGGTGATCTTATTTTAGTAGTGTTAGTTAGTGTGATTATAGTAATGGGTTGGTAAAGTAGTGTGTGAAGAAGACTAAGTAGTGAAGAAGTTGTTATTGTGATCAGTCGTGAAACAAAGTTGTGAAGTTGTGTTGAATTAGTTCAAGCTAAATTAGAACTCGACCATCTACTTATGTCGGAGAATTGATAGAAGCAACTTTTGTGTAATGTTTTCTCCCCATAAGGAACTTGTTGACATATTGAATGAAACTCCTCGATGAAGGTGCTCGAGGGAGTGGAGGCAGGGCGAAGGGTGCTTCGTTACCGATCCACGAGAAATCCTTGCTTAGTATGTGATCGTTCCTGTACTCTTATCGTCTTGTCTACATTAATTTTATTTTTTATTGATTGTTTAAATAAATGTATATTGTTTCATTATTGTGCAATTGTTGAATTCACATAAAGTCGAATTCGTAGAATTTTACAACACTTTAAAACCTTAAACTTAAAAAGCGGAAATATTCAACCCCCCTTTCTAATTTCAACAATTGTATCAAGAGGCCACGTCAAACAAGATTGTTTAAGAATAAATTGTATTTTAAAACTTGAATCGATCTATGGAATCGGAAAAATATTTAGAGGGCATATCTATGCAAAGACCACCACTATTGAAAGTGATGGATTTGATTATTGAAATATAGGATTCGAAACTTTTTGAAGTCTAAAGATCTAGATCTTTGGCATGTATGTACCGATGGTGATTTTCCTCCCATTAAAAATAATCCTGAAACTAAAAAGGATGAAGTTGTACCTTTTCATAAACAAAACGATGATCTTAAAAAGAAACTTGCAAAAAATAATGAAGCTAAAATGGTAATTTATAATGCTTTGCCACGTAAAGAATACAAAAGAATTTTTATGTGTCAAACCGCAAAAGAAATTTGGGATACTTTATTAATCACTCATCAAGGTAATAATCAAGTCAAAGCTAACAAAATAGATCTTCTTGTTCAACAATATGAACAATTTATGATTCCGGAAGAGGAGTCAATAGATAATTTATTTGCTAAATTTAACACTATTATTACTAGTCTAAAAGCCCTTGATGAAAGTTTTTCCCTAGCCAAAAATTGTTGTTTAGAAATCTTAGTCATTACATCCAAAATGCACTCGAAAAGTCACGCGTTGAAGAATCAAAGAATCTAACAACCTTCCCTCTTGACGAACTAATGGAAAGTTTTGCTTAAAAGGTTTAGTGAGAAGTATGAAAGAAAGATTTAGAAACGGTCAAGGCAAGAGAACAAAGTAGATCTCTTGCATAAATGTGGAAAAAGTGAAGTAGGGATGATGATAGCTCAAGCTCCGATAGTGAAGACGAAAGTATGCTATGAGCCGTAAAGGAATCAATGAAATTCTTCATGGAGAGTTAGGAGACGTTTGTAAGACAACGCGACGAGGCTGATAGAAGAACATTCCAAAAGAAGTAAAATGATGATTATGTAAAAGGAAAAAAATGTTTTTAGATGTGTGATGCCAAGATCACTTCATTAAGATTTTCAAAAGCCGCCATAAGAATCAACGATCAAAGAGCATTTATTGGAGACATGGGTGACAGATATATAAAGATGAAATGAAAAGACTAAGATGAATCTTGTCCTTGCAGCTCAAGCGCCCGATGAAATATGCTTAGGAATAAACTTAAAACCCGATGAGTGGATTAAAGATAATGGATGCTCAAAACACATGACCGGTAATCGAAAGTTGTTTTCTTCATACAAAGCAAACACTAGGAAACGTAAATTTTTGGGACGCAACATTGCGCGTAAAGAATCATAGCAAAGGTACGATTTCTCAAGACTCCCTAATAATAAAATGCGTTGAGCGACGTAGATAACTTAACATATAACTGCGTAGTGTAGTCCAAATATGTGATATAAATACAAAAGGTAATATTTACCGAACACGATAGCAAAATAACCAAAGACAAAAGTGTTATAGTAAAGGGAATTAGTTAAAGGTGGAATATATGTAATGAAACTATGAAATAAACCGAGAAGACTAAATAGTGATACTTGGCAACCTAAGGTCACATTAGGTCAAATTATGTATGATAGTGGAAATCTTAAAGCTTTATGCTTGTGTTCATGTCCGATTGAGCAACCTCATAGACATTGGCCATAGGTGTTGAAGGGCAAGGGGATGTGAACGCTTAACCGAGCCATATTAGTCATAAACCCCATCAATAATTCATCTAACTAGTTAAGCACAATACATAATAAAGATTAGGGAGAATTTCATCTAAGTAAATATGCTTCTTTGTATCCTTGTTTTCTAGCTTATTTTATTCATAATTAGGATTAGTTATTAGCTTAATCAAAACCCCCTTTTAAAAACCCGAGATTTACTTGCTTTTAATTAAACCAATAAAAGACCAAAAAGAATCATCCCTCAATCTTTAGATTTAGGCGACATACACTTCGAACCTACCTCACTATTCCCCTAGAGAATGATCTATCCCCCGGACTTACCTATACTACACTACAACGGTTAGGTTTACTGCTTAGGAGGATTGTAAAACTTTTGTGGTTTAGCAAAAATGAGCATCAAAATAAAAAATCGGACTCTACAAAAAATGAGTAGAACCATGTTAAATGAACAATCCATTCCTAAAAAATTTTGGTGTAATGCGGTCGATACGTCAACCTATATAATTAATAGAGTTTCCATTAGACGTATTTTAGGAAAAACTCCATACGAGTTGTTAAGAGGTAGGAAACCAAACCTTAACTATTTTAGAGTATTCAGAAGTAAATGCTTTATTCTTAATACAAAAGATTACCTTACCAAGTTCGACCCAAAGTCGTACGAAGGTATTTTCCTAGGATATTCTCAAAATAGTAAAGCTTACATAATACTTAACACACAAACAATGAAAGTTGAAGAGTCGCTGAATGTAACTTTCGATGAAACTCCTCCCCCGCCTAAAACATCACCATTGGAAGATGATGAGTTAGTCGAAGAAGAAGCTATTGAGGTTAGTAAAACAAAACCCATAGGCAATGATCTTGAAGACATTTCATTAGAAAATAATCAAATTGTAAATATTAAAGAATCTAAAACTCATCCCCTAGAAAACGTTATTGGTAATCTAAATCAAAGAACTCTTAGGTCGCAAGCTCAAGACAAAAGCAATTTCTTTTGCTTTATTTCAACAATAGAACCTAAAAATATAAATGAGGCATTAAAAGATGAAAATTGGGTAATGGCCATGCAAGAGGAACTAAACCAATTTAAAACAAATGATGTTTGGGAACTAGTCCCAAATCCCATGGATATGACCATTATAGGAACAAAATGGGTATATAGAAATAAACTCGATGAAAATGGCATAGTAACTAGAAACAAAGCTAGGTTAGTCGCCCAAGGTTATAATCAACAAGAAGGAATTGATTATGACGAAACATATGCACCCGTAGCTAGACTATAGTCCATAAGAATACTTTTAGCTTATGCTTGTGCACTAGACTTTAAGTTATACCAAATGGATGTGAAGAGTGCATTTCTTAACGGTTTTATCAATGAGGAGGTTTACGTGGCACAACCTTCGGGATTCATTGACTTCGCAAAACCTAATTATGTCTATATACTTAAGAAAGCTCTTTATGGTCTCAAACAAGCCCAAAATCTTGGTATGATCGATCAAAAGCCTTTCTTATTAAACATGGTTACTCTATGGGAATGGTAGATAACACACTCTTCACTAAAAAGAAAGACACCAACCTTATTATTGTCCAAATATATGTTGATGACATTATATTCGGATCAACTTGTCAAGAAATGTGATGACTTTGCCAAAATCATGTATGATGAGTTTGAAATGAGTATGATGAGGGAACTAAATTTTTTCTTAGGATTACAAATAAAACAACTAGATGATGGAATATTTTTTAATCAATCAAAATATATTAAGGAAATGCTTAAGAAATTTGGACTAGAAGACTCTAACCCAATAAAAACCCCTATGTCTATGGAAACCAAACTTACGAGAGACGAAGAAGGTGAGTCCATAGATAATACCAAATATAAAGGCATGATAGGTGATGAGGTGTCATTTTATACACTTTTTCGGGGTCGTTTAACCCCTAAAATCATGTGTTTATGCTCAAAATAGGTACTTAATCATTTCTTTTCAGGTATTTCTCATTTGGATGACATTTGGATGAATTACACGTGACTTGGGCTCATTTGAAGAAGAAACGGACAAGACTACGGACCTACACTAAAATCTCTTAAAGATTATGCTTACAGAGCGTGGAGACGGCGTCGCAAGCATAAAGCGACGCCATCATGGTTTACGAGGTGACGGTATCACGGATTTGGCGACGGCGTCATAACTAGCCGACCTTAAGAAACCCTAGAAGATTCTAGATAAAGATGATCTTTCGACGAGCGCGCGAAGTACCTGATATTGTTTTGATCATAACTTCTTCATACGAACTTGGATTTCGACGATTCAAGTGCCCACACGTTCAGAACAAGAAAATCTACAACGCACGTAGGAGCTGATGTTGTGACGGCATCGTGGTTTTGGTGACGGCGTCGTGACGGTCTGACCTAGGGATTGCCTATATATACAACCTCATAACTTCATTTTTTGTAAGCCCCAAACCCTAGGGCCGACTAAAGGGTTTGGGTAGGTGTTTTTCCAGCAACTTAGAGAGTCTAATTCAATCCATAAATATCTTGTAATGGTTTGATTATCACTTCTATCTTAATTTATGTCTTCAATTCCTTTTGTTGATTTTGATTTATATTCTCTATTAAGTATGTTTGGTTAATTCATCTAGTGTTTGCTTAGATGTTATAATCTTTGAGATTGATTGTGTATTTGTGTTAGTTGATGATTATTGATGTTTATTATGCATGTTTGATCAAATATCCATACGCTTTCAAACTATAATTGATTGATTTGTGATAAACTAGTTTGCACAATTAGGCAACCTTAACGTGTAATCGGTTTATTCTTGGTCATTTAGCAACCTAAAGGCATTTAAGAGACATGCCTTAGCAACCTAAGCATGGAAAATTTAATTGGATATTTGTGCGTGAGTGTTTGTTAGTTAGTCAAAAGAGCAACCTCTAGGCTAATTAGAGATATATATATTTTCGACAATCTTGGTTGAGAAAAAATAAATCAAGGAGCATTTGGATTATTTCTTAGGTTTTACATGTCTTAGTGTTGAAATAATCGCTGTACTCCACATTTGTCGACTTTAGGCACACACTAGTATTTGCACATAGTTTGTTCATTTTTAACTTAAACCCTCTGTCAAGAAAAATTCTTTGTTGGGATATATCAGTTACTATTTTATATGACTCTTCACTATTTTGGTCTTTAATTTATATATGATTATATGCCAAAATTATGTGAAATAGTTTTTTCCTACAACTTGTCATATATCTGTAGAACGTTGAATGCTTAATTGCTATGTGCTAAAAAAAATCTTAATTTCCATAAAAAGATGGGCTTGCTGCAAATTAACCACCAAAACAGAAACCCTCACACAAAATTTTGTGAAAAATCAATTGTTTTTTTTGGGAAATCATGGAAATAGCAGCAGGCTGCCCCCTTAATTCATAAATGGCGTCCCTTATCTTTAAGGGGACCGACCCCTAATTAAGGGGACCGGCCTAGACAGTCACGAGTAAAATAGTATTTCCATCCCTTTTTGACCAAATACCCTCTAGACTTAGTTACTGTTTCCCTAAATTCACAAACATTTCTTGGATTTGATCCTTTAAATGTTCATTCATTTCTTCCTATTTAAAAAAAAAACCTTTCCCTTCACTATAAATACATTCTCGAACCATCATCATCACAATCATCCTCACCAATGGGCATCTCCAAACCAAACACCACATCCAAAAACCATCAAGGGTAGCCAACAAGAGTTGAAACCCATTTGGAGGAAAGAAACTAAACACTTCTAACACATCCAATAAGCTCAATGTAAATTTATCCACCTACACCAATGCCAATACCACTCACTCCTCATCATGACCTCTCCAGAAAACAATCACCCAACCAAGCAATATACCAATCCTTACATTAAGGACACTCCCCACATTAACCCTATAAGTTGTCTCATACTCTCCTTCTCCCTTCTCACCCATCAATTCCACATGTTACTACGTACACACTCAAGCTCGACCTCAAAGTGACAACCAAAACTTAAAGATACACCACCTCTATATCCAAGTAGAGAAAGCCTAGTGATGACAATAATCAACTCAAGACCTACAAACCTCTTAAGCACATGCTTCTCTCTCAACCACAAACAAATTCCTCATCACCTTACTCCTCTAAACCTACCATTACTCCATCATCATAACCAGTTAAAAAAAAATAAAAGAGCCCATGTTTGGGTATAGACCTATGTTGCTTTCTTCACCAAAAAACAATTCCTTGCTTTTAAAAGTAAGTGAAATCAATTGGATTGAATCTCCTCATCTCGACCACATCCACCACCTAGAGTTCAAAGAGATTACCCTTCCACAACCGCCTCCACTCTAAACTCTCCATCAACAACCAACTAATCTTGTAATATGCCTACAAATAATCGTTAAACCCTTTTGTGTCGTAAGCAAGTCAAAAATCCTTCTATGGCTATTTAGGATTTTTTTATTAATATGCCTTCTAAGCTATTTGTTTTTTCCTTTTTATATGGTATGCTTGTGCGTATTTCAACACACATTGTCCTAAATGAATGAAGTATCTTTTGCATTGAGTTTTGCGTTGCACTTGTCAGATTTCCTCTTCTTGCTACATGTTAGAAATATTTGTATTGTTCTAACTCATTTTTGTAGCCAAGAAACCATAGCTTGATTCCTTGGTGCCCTCGAACGAGGGGGATCACACATCAAGGGGGGTCATTTATTCTATCGATTTTACTAGCAATTCTTGATGATGCCTTTTTGATTCTACAAAAAGGGGGAGAAATGACATAAAACTCACTATATACTTGTTTAAAAATAATTTTACATTTAATGAGGTTAAATTTTGTAATCATCAAAAAAGGGGAGATTGTTGATAGAAATAATGCCTAAAAACATTATTAAAATTTCACACATCTTTACGTTTTGATAATGTAAAATATAAAAAAGCTCAATGTAAAATTAAAACGTAAACAAAGAATTAGTAGTAAATTTTCATTTTGAAAATTAAATCACTTAAAGGTATGAATAAATAAATGCTTAATGCATTTTATGATCAAAGAAATTTTTAATAAAATTTCTACATCACACTTTTATAAAATGTTGTAAACATTTTTATAAACATTACAAGACATTTTCTACAATTAAAAGAAATATTTTATTCAAAATAAACATTTTTAAATTCAAATTTTCGGGCCTAAAACGGCTAGAAAGTTCTAGAAAATTCCCCCTACACAAAAGGACAAACTAGGGAGCGCATAGTCTAGGGCGACCCCCTTAAATACACGGGCGGCCCCCTTATCTTTAAGGGGACTGCCCACCTATTTAAGAGGACCGCCCATAGGTAGACGCTCTCCCAGAATGTCCTATAAATACTGGAATTCCTTACTATTTCTCACCTTTTGCACTCATTACAACAGCCCACACATCATCACTCATTAAAATCCTTTGAATCATTTAATCATAATAGCATAGAGAGAATACGTCCTACCATCATGTAAAGAAGCTTACACCTGTGTTGTGATGTTGCAATCTTGTTGCATCCATATCATAACTTGTAAACATATGTAAATCTTAAAAGTTTTTGTAGTTTGTTAGAACTTGTGATTGTTGTAAGTAATAGATAGATACTTGGTGATCTTTCCTAGTAGTGTTAGGTTAGGTGTGATTATAGTAGTGGATTGGTGAAGTAGTGGTGTGAAGAAAACTAAGGTGTGAAGAACTTGTGTAGTCGCGATCAAGTCGTGAAGCAAAGTTGTGTAGTAAAGTTGTGAAGTTGTGGTAGATTGGTTCTAGCTAAGATTAGAACTCGACATCTAGATTAGTATCAGAAATCAAGATAAGCGAAAGTTGTGTAAGGTTTTCTCCGCCATACGAGAGCTTGTTGACATAGTGAAGAAAACTCTCTAGTTATGTGCTCAATGAGTAGATTAGGTGAAGGAGGTGTGCAATTGTTTGTCGAACCACTATAAATCCTCGCATTGTGGTTGATTTGTTAATATACTCTTATCTCTTGTCTTACACATATTTTCTCATACTACCTATTAAGTATTTAGATAAGTTATACTGTCATATTGGTGCAAGTGTGAATTCACATAAAGTCAAATCTCTAGAATTTTTATAACCACTTTAAAACATTAAATCAAAAAGCAGGAAACTATTCAAATTCAAAACCCACTTCTAGTTTTCCACCGGCTCATACGCGGGCACATTATGCATGCATGATGGAATAGAAGGAAGGCCTGAAAAAAGTCTACACTTAAAGACAACATCGCTAAAAAGAAAAGTGCTTCCTGAGAGACAACCCGGATAGTTTTTAATTTATTTTTATAAAGTCTGTCTTCCCAGATATCAATACGGCGTATCCGTTCCTTACCAAACGACGTATTGAATGTCTGAATGTTACCAGTCCTTTATTTTTGCATATTTAAAACATTATTGTCAGTTCTGTCTATACGACATATTCATTATATGATACAACGAAATTTAGCATAACTTACACCCTTATTAATACCTATTTTACAGTTCTCAATACGGCGTGAACTGGTTTTGGGATACGGCGTATCGACTTCCTGTACAATTTTTTTTATTTTTTATTAACCGTAGGATACCTGGTATGTGCTTAATTACACATACCATTTTCCATTAAAAACGAACTTAAACGACCAAAAACATACCAAAAATACATTGTATTCGTATGTTTTCATCTATATTATGCAGGAATCGGATATTCGACAAAAGGACAAAAGACACAACAAAAATGACAAAACCGAGCATGGAATTGGAAAGAGCGGAAAAAGTCAAAGTCAACTGAAGTCAAAGTCAAAAAGTCAACCAAAAAGTCAACCCCGACAAAGTCAAGTCAAGACGAAGCCGAATCGAAGAAATATCTAATGGGCCAACCTGCACCCATCTAATGGGCCGGGGCAGCCCATTAAGTCATTTACACTAAGGCTTAATAAGCCTTATACCATAAAAGGCCAAAAAAAACCCCTTTCCATATTACATGTCCCATTTACAAAGCCCAAACCAAACTTAACAGCCAACAACAGCTGTTAGTTTCATTTCACCACAAGGACCACTCATGAAATAAAGATTTATAACCTCAAGGCTAAAATTGCCAAATCCTTTATACTTTACACCACAAAGGACTACCCATGAAATCACATATAACGAAGTCAGGGGCCAAATGTGCCATTTCCTCAAACTTGTACCCTGCTTAACCAAAACCTTTTTCCCGCCCATATTACTATTCAACCGTCACTATCATTCATCCCTTCCAAACCACGTGCTACTGTAGCACTGCTTCCAAGAGCCAAAACCCTCACCAGCTCACCCCACTCCAAAACCCCAAGTTCCATGTTGGCAATCCCAACTCACCCTATTGGTTAAAGGGTTAAGACAAGAAAATGGAGGGCAAGGATTAAATTGCTTGATGACCAAGAAGAATGAAGGGCTATGATGATGACTTGGTTTTCCTCACACAGAAAACACAACTAGCACACAAGCTTTTTCAAATTCGTGTATAAATAGGAGTAGTTTATCACTGTGTAAGGGAGTAACTTAGGAGTAGTGTAGTTTTTAAGTTTCAGTGTTATTTTTATTGTATTTTTACTTTAAATGTCATTTAAAATTCTGTCATTTACTTTTTAAGCATTGTAATCATCTTTTTTAGTTTAATGAAATACAAAGTTTTAAGCTCATTTTATCTTAAATCTGTTTTAATTTAAATTGTTATTTAGATATTATTGAATTCAGTTTAAAAGTCTTAAGTTAACTTAAACAAGCTTCTTATAAGCTTGTTTAAGTCTTTTCATCAAAAATCTCCAAAAACCAAAAATCTGTCAAGAATTCATGGATCATGATTTATTATGGATGGCCATGGTTTAGTGCTTCATGGGAAGCTATAGGGTGGTTCAGAACTGATTTGGGTGTTTAGTTCTTTATCAAAAAGCTAAGGACCATTGTAAGTTTTATTTTCACATTTTTGCTCAAAAAGTGGTTATTGCTTATTTCTGCTTATTCATTGCTTCTCTACTGTTGTTTCTTGCTTATTTATGCTTATTCGTGATGTTTACTGCTTATAATGCTTAGTTTAAAGTTTAGATAACATTTGTTCATGTTTTAGTGAAAAACTATATTTTTGAGCTTTATAGTGCTTATTTTGATTGCTTTATTTCTTAGTGCTTTTTAGAAGTTGCTTAATGATTGTTCTTGTTGCAACATAACTTATAAAACATTTTGGTCTTGTAAAAAGTTGTTTTAAATTCTTGTGGTTTATAAGCTTAAAATGATTCCAGCTTGTATAAATGGTGTTTGGCAAAACACACTATACCCATGGTAGTGCTGCTCAAAAAATCAAATCAACCCACATTTCCTTCTAAAGTTTAAAACATCAATATAGAAGATCTTTCAAATCTGTTATTTGATAAATATTTAAGGTTTAAATCAGTTTCAGTTTTGTGTATTTGGAATTGCAAAGTGGTGGTAATTTTTCAGATTTTGATATTGCATTAATTGATTTTAGTTGAGGTTTAAGTTTAATGTTTTTAAGTTTCAGATACATTCCTTTTTGAGTCTAATATCTGGTTTTAAAAGTCCAAGTACTGTTTCATTGTTTAAAGAGTTATGGCTCAAAACAGTTAGATTTCAAGTCATGGGTTAGATTTTAGGCAATTTCAATCTCACTTCTAGGATAGCTTAAGTTAGTTTTAAGCCTTTAATTTCCTAGCACAAGTAGATTATAATATAGATTTTATAATTTTGAGCTTAGTTTAAGGTTAGTGCCAATTTGATAAAGTTTTATTTAGGCCTGCAAAAGCCAATTTGCTTTGTACTGAAAACCAAAAAATTCAAGGCATTCTGAGTGACACAAGCTTTTCATTTAACTTTTCATGGCTTAAATAATTTCAAACTGTTTCCTCTGGAAGATTTCGATAGCTTATTGTTCAAAGGATTTCAATGGTATAAGGACTTTACGCCACTAGGACCATTTAAGGGCTTAAAATTTAAAGCTAAAAGTGTCCCCATGGCCTTAAAAAATTTTTTTTTTTTATTTATTTTTATTTGATTTTGACCCCCAAGTTTTTTTATTACCATTTTGCTTATTTGCTTTTTATAGCCTTTCTGCTTATTTTCCCTTGCTTATTTTGTTCATACTTGCTTATTAGTTGTAGGTACTTATCTGTTTTTGCTTATCTTGTTTTCCTTTAGCTTATTCACTTCTAAAAATGCTTAACTGTTTAGCCATTTAGACTTAGTGTAAAAACCAATATTGTCAGATTAATTTGCTTTTTCCCATCTTATTTTTAAGTCCTATAAAAATTCACTTTTTTATGTTTGTTATTTTAGCATTTTTCATAAGTCTTTAAAAAGAAAATCAAAAAAAATGTTTTGTAAAAAGGAGAGGCCACAGGGGTCGAACCTGTGACATCTCCCTTTGCACACACACGTCCCCAACAACACATACACACACTAACCACTAGCACCAGTAGGGCCATCTGGTCTTAAGTTACATAATTAATTACTTAACCTTTCTTTAAGCCTTTTACATTAACAACTTATTTAGCTTATAAACTGCTTATTTCAATAAGCAGTATTTAACTTTTTATTTTTCCTAGATTTGTCACTGTCCAAAGTATTTTCCATGAATTTTTCAGAATTTTTAAAATTAGTTTAGTATTTTTATTAATTTTTAGATTAAATCTGTTTTTAATTCTTATTAAATAAAATAAAAGTCAAAGAAATATATTTCTTTTTTAAAAAATTTTCTTTTATAATTTAGGACTTAGGAAAATTAAATTTACATTTGTAGGGGTAAAATTTTAGAATTTGATTTTTTAAAGAACGGGTTTCGATCTCGTTCTCGTTTTATCCTTCTTCGTTCTCTAACTTTAAAAGCTCTCGTTTAGGATTTTCATTAATTTTTCTTATAATTTTAGTCATTCAGGAATTAGGAAACTTAAAAAATCATTTTTAGGTTTTAATTTTTGATAATTTGGGTTTTAAGTTCTCTTCGTTTTTAATTTTCAGTTAACTTTTTTAGCTAAATCATTAAATTTCCTTAATTGTTTGCTTGCTTTAACATGTTTTTATTTTCCATTTAATTTAGAAAAAATAGAATTCCCAAAATCAAATCTTTATCAATTCAAGCTAAAAATATCAACCCAAAACTCGATTTTTCAAATTCCAACGCCTCGACGGAAACGACCCGGGACGGGTTATTTTAGGGTGTTTACTTTGGATAAAATAAAAAAATTCTTTGAAAAAGCCTCACGGAATACTTATTATTATTGATTGATAATTTTATTATATTTTTATATTATATATTTATTATATATTATATTTATATATAGCAAGAATTGTTAACCAATTTTTGGCGCCGTTGTCGGGGAGGCCGTGAGACGATTATCGAGTTGACGTTTGTTGTGTCTTGAAGACCCTTCCTTGCGAAGTTATTTTCTGGTTATAAAAATATAAAAATACAAAAAAAATTTATTCTCTCGATTTTTGTGAATATATTATCAAATAATAACAAATACTTTTCCTAAAGTATTTGAAATACCAAACAAAAGATTTAAAACTTGCATTTGTGTCACTTGTGAAGTACGGCTCACCTTTGATTGATAAACAAACTATAAGAGGGGTATAAGGAGGGTTGTTCCGACGAACTACGACCCGAAAGGAGAAAGTTTTTTAATAGCTTCGCGCTTTCCCGCTCCTTCGCTCCTTTGGCGTATTTTTCTATTAGAGAGTACCGTGAAGCAAGTAGAATATCGTTTACAGTTATTCCAATCTCATTTTGACCTTTTATAAATATGTCTTGTTTAAAAAAACCTAAAAACCTAAAAATAATCTTATTTTTCTTCTTATCCATTTAATTCTTTTCGTAACCCTCTATATTGTTTAATTCTTATGGCGTCACTCGATTATCGTTTGAATCCCCTCTTCACGTTTAAAGAGTGTTTGTCTTGTGGAACTTTGTATAATAGAGGACATTGTTGTTCAAATATAAGTTCCGTTGGCAAATTTGTTCATGATTCTAATAAAGCTCCTGACTCACCACCACATCCCCACACGTTTTCGTCCAACCAACGTCATTGCTTTCATTGTAAAGATGTGTTAGGAGATGAGAATTTTGTCAACAAGGTAACTTGCATGAGGTGTGGAATGGTCCTACCAAAGGCTTTGATTGATTGTGCTTCAAGATATGGAAATAATCAGAATCCAATATCTTTAAATGATTCTCCAAAGATTTCCGAAAATGTTATTGTTCCACAAAGTACCACCTAATGTTGAACAACCATGGTAGTTACGTACCTCCCGTGTGGTGATTCCTTAGATGGTATCTTTTGTCAACAATGTACTTGTGAGTCTTGTGGGAACGGTGCTCATTATGGCTATAATTGTCCGCCGAAAGTTCTGACTATCTCTAATCCGGAACCATACCCCACAAACTTTGCCAAGTTTTGATCCGACAGCTCTATTCTGGAGATGGAAATTCATTCACTTATGATTCCACTCCTAATTTTGTCAATGATTCTCCTAACGTTTTCAACCCACCTTCACAACCCCCGACGTATTCTTGTGAGTTTTGTGGGAACGATGCTCATTATGGTTACGATTGTCCACCTCAAGTTCTGTTTATCTATAATCTGGAACCGTGTTACAATCAAGACTTTTGTTTCCTACAAAATCTTCAAAGTTTTCAAAAATAATATGATTGTTGTACCCGCTGTGGGCACCGCATGAGAACTTACAATGTCAGCAAGCAATTTATCTTCGATGAGCCTTATTGTAAAAACTGCAGGGGACCTCATACGAGTTTACAATGTCAACCGATGAATCAAAATTATTACGAACCTAATCCGTGCTATGATTCTAATTCTTTCAGTTTTGACCAAATTCAACCCCCGCAGTATTCCCCTAATAAAGAAATCATTGAAAGTTTACAATCTATGTTTGAAGAATTTTGTAAACGACAGCCGGCAGCTAATATCGATCAATTACCTCCTCAAGAAATGAGTATCCAAGATATGGAGGATCTAAAGCAGCAGTATTTAGATGAAATGAAAAGTTTAATTAATGAAATTCAGATTAAGGATTATCATAATGAGATGATTGTGTTTAGCCGTGATATAAAGTATAGTGATGTCATAAACAATCCGGAGCCTTGTATAGGAAAACGAAGTTTTCGGGAAATATAGAGTTGAAAAAAAAGCTAGATGGCCTAGTTGTCGGCTCAGGCCCATTTGTTTCTATGTATAGGCCGCAACTCAAAGCCTACAAGAATATCCCAACTCATGGAACTAATTTAAAGCCCTCTCCAAGTGTGGAGAGGGTGTTGTTGCTTCCTCATTTTTCTTTGTGAAAACAAGTAACCATTTTTCCCTTTGTTGTTACTATTCTCACTCTAAAATCTATTTATTTTTGTTTTTTGGTGGATGAAAAGATTGTCCTACAAGTGGAATCAAGAGCCAAGGTTGGGTTATTGATTTGTTGTGGTAATTTTTTTTAGATTCTATCTATTGATTCGTCTTAAGTTTTTGTTATTTGCTATTCGAAATTTTTTTTTCTTTTCCATTATAGTTCGTCATTAAATTTTTTTTTTTTTTACAAGAAACCTTGTGGTTTAGTGCTTGGATTTCGTTAGGTTGTTTGTGCAAATCGCAAGGTCGGAAAGAAGCAAAGAATCGAGCATCATTTAGCGAAGATCTGAACGAGTGTACTGTTTGTTCGAACAGGACGATCGATGCAAGACCATCGAACTAGCGTTTCTGTGTTTGGATCGAACTAGCGAAGTTCGAACGAGTGACTTCAACAAGGTTCGAACGAGTTTGGTTCGAACTAGCGACAATCGAACGAGGGATTTTTGTTTGGATCGAACGAGGGATTTTTCTGTTTCAATCGAACTAGCGTCGATCGAACAAGCTTCCATCGAACCAGCGTCGATCGAACAAGCAACTACCGAACTAGCGTCGATCGAACGAGCGACGATCGAACGAGCGGAGGTTCGAACTAGCATTGATCGAACGGCAAGGTTCGAACTATCGTTGATCGAAACTAGCTAGGTTCGAACTAGCGATGATCGAAACGAGCGGAGTTTCAACAATCGTTGATCGAACGGGCGGAGGTTCTAACTAGGAGGTCGATCGAACGAGCGAGGTCGAACTAGGTGTCGATCGAACGAGCTAAGAAAAGGGTTTTAGTTAAAAACGTACAAAACTTTAGATCTCGTAAGTCCGTTTAAGGCCCGTGACCTCTCAAATCGAAGAGAAAAACGTGACGGATCACGCTGTAACCATTCGTTGGCAGGTTAAGGATTTTTCGAAGCCCAAAAACATCATTTTCTATGATTTTTTGACACTTTTTCAGTATTTTATGGAATGTCTTCTCCTATTCTGACAAACTTGAGTCAACTTACAATACCATCATCCTTGATTGTATGATAGTGTTGATATTTAAGGTTAGAGAGAGACTTGTGTTGTATGAGGAAGTGATTGATGATAACTTTGGTGAATCGGGGGTATGGCATATTTTCACATCTTGAATTTCCCTCCCTCATGTGATCAATCTGGTAAGCAAAGTCTTTCCAAATCAACTCAGGATAGTCGACATTCTCTCTGTAGAACATGCCCCACTTTATGTCAATCCTAGATTTTCTGAGTCTGTCATTGCTTGCGGTCTTCCCAGAGAGACATTTGTTGATAATTACTGCTAGAGTTCTCTATGGCTGACTCATGTGATCCACATACATATTGGTGTACTTGTGAAGTGGACCTTTGTAGCCAAGGTTAATGAGGAAGGTGAGGGTATCGTCATCAATTTGTAGCTCAGTGAATTCTTCACCTTCAACTCTTGGACAGATATCCAGAATCTATCTATAGACTTCAGTATCGACTCTGCAGTTCTTGTTGGCCAAAAGGAATTCATAAGAATCTGTGCCTTGGACCTTCTTGATTGTGTACCAGAACTGCTGCATAAAGATCTCGGGAACATCTATAGATGTTGGGAAATACAAGTCAGAAGGTCAAAGTACTGCTAAGTAGAAGGTCAAAGTACTGCTAAGTTGAAGGTCAAAGTACTGCCTGCTTAGTATGAGAAAGTCAACGTACTGCCGTTATTAAAGGAACTTTAAAGGATTATTAGTTAAACGGTTACATTAGTAATTATCAAGTTGTTTTAATCATGTAACAGTTACATTAGTGATTAGTATTAATTAGTATTTGTGTCATACAAGAACTGTACACCTACTAGAGTTATCCTTACGTTTATAAAAGGATCTCTAGGAAGGCATTAGAATGACACAACACGACACAAGAAAAAGCATTAGTTAGAAGTATTAGAGATAAGTATTGTATTAGGGATCTGCAAACTTAGGCAGATTCAAGGTGTGATAATACAAATCGTTTGTTAAATCATTGTGTGTTCTTCTTGATACTGTTAACTAGTTTCCGCATAGTTGATAGTATTACATCAGTGTTTCATTGTTACTGACTTGGATTTATTCAAGGAAGTAACATCCTTTACAGGCTAAAGGCTTATTATACTAAGGTATATCGATCCTACAATAATCATCGGTCCGGTCCGGTCTGGTTTTCCGGTTCCGTCTGGTCTCCGGTCCGGTATGCTCACCCCTAGTTGGAGGTAATAAGGGAAATTAGTTTAGACAGTATGTTGGGTAGAATGTTGAGAATCAGAATGGGTATAATGCAGTACATAATATCAGGAATCTGGTTGTTCAGAATGCAGTTCAGAATCTGGGTGTTCAGAATGTTGGAAATCATAATGGGCTTCTTGTTGTTTTAGGGATCGCTAATCCGAATGCGAATCAAAATAGGAATGGTAATGTTGTAGCAGCACGGGCTGAAGGTAATGCAATTGGGAATAATGGTAATTAGATAAGGTGTTACACTGTAGAGGATTGGGTCATCTTGCTGGGAACTGCACAGTCAGACCAAGAAAAAGGGACGCTACCTTTCTTCAGGCTCAGTTGCTGATTGCTCAAAAGGAAGAAGTAGGGATCCAACTCCAAGTTGAGGAATTTTATTTCATGGCTGCTATAGGAGATCTTGAAGAGATTGAGGAAGTCAATGCAAACTGCATTTTGATGGCTAATTTGCAGCAAGAATCGACATCGGGTACTCAGTCTGACAAAGCTCTCGTTTATGGTTTAGATGGATCAGCTGAGGTACACGAATATGACAATTGCTATAATAATGAGATATTTAATATGTTTATTCAAAGTATATTGAACTACTCGAGCCCATTCCTAAACCACACCAAGTACAACAGAATGATAGTAATGTTATTTCTGCGGTTTCTAGTGTGGAACAAGGTGGGGGAACAGTAGAACAACATCCTGCAACTGTTGAGGGAACACGTGCTTATTTTGAATCATTATATAACAATTTGGCAATTGAAGTTGAGAAAGTCAACTCGGTCAATCGCAAAATGAAAGAAACAAATGCTGATTTGACCACTGAGCTTGCTAGATATAAAAATCAAGAAAAGTGTTTTGAAATTAATCAAGAAAAATATGACAAACTTGAAAGGTGTTATCAAAAGTCTGTTTATCAAGAGCAATGTCTTACTAAAAAGATAAATGCACTTCACTTAAGTTCTGCTAAAATGATAACGACTTTGAATGAGGAAATTGCAAATTTAAATAACCAGCTTTCAAAAGAAAAATCAACTGTTTCCTTTCTTAATGAAGAAAAGAAAAAGTTGAAGTCTGATTTCAAAATACGCGAAGACGAGCTTCTTGATAAACAAATTCAACTTGAGAATAAGATAAAGGAATTAGATAATATTTTGGTCAAAACGGGTCAATCGATTCAAACGATGCACATGCTTTCACCTAAGCCAGACTCGTTTTACCACACCGAACAGAAAATGGCTTTGGGTTATCAAAATCCTTTTTATCTCAAGCAAGCTCAGCAGAAACAACAGAGTTTGTATAATGGCAAAGTTCTATTAGAAAAGCATGATCCTCCTGCTGTGTATGATTCGGAGGACTGGAACTCGCTCAAGAGAGTCGCTTAAAAATGAAACAACTAAACAAAGAAATAAAACCGGCAAATTATACAAAGATTAATCATCTTTTGGGGGTTTTTGTTTCTCAAACGGCCAAGTCACGTGAAGAGTTATATTTTTCAAATACTTCCAAAATGGCCAATGTTTCTAAATCAATTTCAATACCAAATGAAGAGTTTTCGGATGATACTAAACACTAGTGTGAACGTAATTTTCTAAATGAGGTCAACAGCACTATTGTGACCTTCAACGTGTTTGTCAAACAAAAAATAACCTTTAGATATCCCATAAATTGGTCGTCTTCTATCCCCAGAGATTAAAAAATTGGTAGGATAAAATTTTCTCTATCGTATAAACCAAGTTTGATGCTAGCTTTGCAAAATTTCGAAATATAATTTTTAAGGAAAAGAAGAAAAAGAAAAGAGGAAAAGGAGAAGCAGCTAAATTTTTCGAGACTTAAAATCTCTTACAAACGAAGCCGATGAATCTCTTGCCAAACACAAGGCTTTGGAATTGTAAATCGAGCGTCTCTTGAGAGCAGTTGTCCAGTCAGGATATTAGTCCTATTGAGCAAAAGTATTCCTGTTATAGATCATCCAATCTCCCAAACTGAGCTTGAACGTACGAAAGAACTTGTGTGAAATTTGTATCATTAAAGAGAATGAATATGCTAAATTTGGAATGATTGGTACAAAAATGCGAAGAATGCAACATATGACAAAATTTATACGATTATAGCTTATAATGACATCAACAAAAGATCAAACGACGCAAGTCATTTGGAGATCTCAAGGGTAAAAAGTAAATACCTCCAATAGTACAGATACCCTTGATCCTTTGTCTCAGAAACTAGAGAATGAGAATGTGGAATTAGAGTTTCAGGCTTTGAATTATGCTAAAGAAAATGCTCATCTTAAGACCACATACAAGAATCTGTTTGACTCTATCTCTGTGACACAAACTCAAACCAAAATAATAATTGACTCTTTGCAAAACAAGTTACATGACACGATTTATGAAAATGCTAAGCTAAGATCCCAGTAATTTGATAAGGTTTCAGACCAAAGACATCACCAAAGGTTACGAGTGTGAATACAAATTTGCAAATCGAAAAAAAAAAAATAAATCAAACCAAGAGGAAACCGTCTTTGCAACCTTTAAGAAACAATTTTGTTATGAGACAACCAAATGCATTTCAATCTGAATGTCCAAAATTCTCAAAAACTCGGGTTCCTCAAAAGGTCGATGAGATGAATGGTTTGTCAGATACAATCACTTCAAACTCGATACCCACACGACATTCCAATAATGTGTGATAACAAAGGGGCTATAGACTTAAGTAAGAATCCCGTTCAACACTCACGAACAAAACACATTGAGATTCGCCATCACTTCCTTCGCGATAATGTTCAAAAAGAGAACATCTCTATAGAAAATGTCTCATCGGAAGACAACATAGCCGATATTCTAACTAAACCACTTAAACGTGAGCCATTTAACTACTTACGTCTAGGTCTAGGAATGATAAAACAAATTGATTAAGTTTTCAGCATAATAAAGAAATGATAATCATCAAAGAACTGTTTGTCAAAAATCTAAGAAAAAATTTCTCAGCAGGTGACGGCCCCCTTAATTTATAAAGGGCGGGCCCCTTAATTTTAAGGGGACCGAGGGGACCACCCACCTGACTGACAAAAATAATTTTTTTTTCTTTTTTATCCACAAAAACACAAGATTTGGAAAAGTCTATAAGCAAACTTTTATGAATTGTTCTATCTAAATGCATATCTCATTATACATATATACAATAGTCTCAATCTATTATTTTCTAAAAAGTCTTTCTCACAACTAGGAGCACATGAAAATCAATTTTCTTATATTGTTGAGATATGCTAAAAATATTTTTTCACATATGCATAATGTTCTCTTACTTGTTGTTAAAAGTATAATCTAATATATATTTTCGACAATCTTGGTTGAGCAAAATTAAATCAAGGAGCATTTGAATTATTTCTTAGGTTTTACATGTCTTAGTGTCGAAATAATCGCTACTCCACATTTGTCGCACTTAGACACACACTAGTATTTGCACAAAAGTTTGATTCATTTTTAACTTAACCCTCGTGTCAAGAAAAATTCTTTATGCATTATATCTAGCTACTATTTTATATGCTATTCACTCTTTTGGTATATAATTATATGCCAAAATTATGTGAAATTGTTTTGTCCTTCAGCTTTTCATATATATAGAGAATGTTGAATGCTTAATTGCTATGTGCTAAAAATCTTAATTGCCATAAAAGGATGAACTTGCTGCAAATTAACTACCAAAACAGAAAAACCCTCACATAAAATTTTGAAAAAAATTTATTTTTTGGAAAATCTGAGAAACTGCAGCAGGCGGCCCCCTTAATTCATAAAGGGCGGCCCCTTTAACTTTAAGGGGACCGACCCCTAGTTAAGGGGACCGCCCTAGCTGTCACGGGTAAAACAGTATTTTCATCTCTTTTTTTACCAAATACCCTCTAGACTTAGCTACTGTTTCCCTAAATTCACAAACATTTCTTGGATTTGATCCTTTAAATGTTCATTCTTCCCAATTTAAACATTTCCTCTACTATAAATACATTCTCAACCATCATTATCACAATCATCCTCACCAATAACATCTCCTAACAAACCAATATCCAAACCATCAAGGGTAGCCAAAATGAGTGTGAAACCCATTTGGAGAAGGAAACTAAACCCTTGTAACACATCCAATAAGCTCAATGTAAGTTCACATACACCAATGCCAAAACCACTCACTCCTCATCATGAACCATCTTAAGAAAACAATCACCCCAATCATGCATTACCAAATCCTTACATTAAGGACACTCCCATATCACCACAAGTTGTCTCACATCCTCCATTTTCTATCTCACCCATCAATTCACATGTAACTCAACACACTCAAGCTCTACCTCAAAGTGAAAACCAAACTCAACACACACCACCTCTATCTCCAAGTAGAGAAAGCCTAGTTGATGACATTAATCAACTACAAGACCTATCAAACCTCTTAGCCATGCATATCTCTCAACAACAAAACAACATTCCCTCATCACCTTACTCTCCAAACCTACCACACACCCTTAACATTAACCAAGTTGAAACCCATGTTAGGTATTGCCCTTGTTGCATCTTCTCCCAAAAATAGGTCATTGCTATAAGTGAGGAAATCAATTGGAATGAATTCCTCCTCACACGACCACATCCACCACCTAGAGTTCAAAGAGATTACCCTTCCACAACCGCCTCCGCTCCAAACTCTCCATCAACAACTAACTAATCCCGAATCTCGTAATATGCCTTACACATAATCGTCCAACCTTATTGTTTCGCAAGCAAGTCAAAAATCCTTCTATGGCTATTTAGGATTTTCTTTTTATGTATTAATTATGCTTCTAAAGCATATTTGTTTGTCTTTTTATGTATGCTTGTGTGTAGTTCACACACATTGTCCTAAATGAATGAAGTATCTTTTGCTTTGATGTTTGATTGCACTTGTCATATTTTTCCTTCCTTTTTGCTACATGTTAGAAATATTTATATTATTCTAACTCGTTTTTGTAGCCAAGAAATCATAGCTCGATTCCTTGGTGCCCTCGAACGAGGGGGAGCACACATCAAAGGGGGCATTTATTTTGTCGATTTTACTAGCAATTCTCGACAATGCCTTTTTGATTCTACAAAAAAGGGGGAGAAATGACAAAAAACTCACTAAATACTTGTTTTAAAAATAATTTTACATTTAATGAGTTAAAAAATTTGTTATTCATAAAAATGGGAGATTGTTGATAGAAATAATGCCTAAAAATATTATTAATATTTTTTATTTCTTTACGTTTTGATAATCATAAAATATAAAAACGTTAAATGTAAAATTAAACGTAAACAAGTAATTAGTAGTAAATTTTCATTTCGAAAATTATACGACTTAAAGTTATGAAAAAATATATGCTTTAATGCATTTAATGATCAAAAGGAAAATTTTTATTCAACCTCAATATTTTTATAAAATGTTGTAAACATTTTTATAAACATTACAAAACATTTTCTACAATTAAAAGAAATGTTTTATTCAAAATAAACATTTTGAATTTCAAATTTTCGAACCTAAAACGGCTAGAAAAGTTCCAGAAAATTCCCCCTACACAAAAGACAAACTGGGGAGCGCCTAGTCTAGGGCGGCCCCCTTAATTTTAAGGGGACCGCCCACCTATTTAAGGGGACCGCCCATAGGTAGACGCTCCTCCAGTTTGTCCTATAAATACTGGACTTTTCCCCACTATTTTCTCACCTTTTGCACTCATTCTTTCTGTTCTAAAACAGCCCACACATCTCATTAAAATCCTTTGATCATCTAATCATAAAGCTTTGTTTCCAAGTGATCCAAGCTCAATTCCTCAAGTGCAAGAGAAGAATACTTCCATCATCAAGTGAAGAAGTATTACACATTTGTGTGTTGTTGCAATCTTATTGCATCCATATCATAACTTGTAAATCATTTGTAAATCTTGTAAAGTTGTGTAGTAGTTAGATCTTGGTGATTGTTGTAAGTATAGTTGGATCTTGGTGATCTTTCCTAGTAGTGTTAGTTAGGTGTGATTATAGTAGTGGCTTGGTGAAGTAGTGGTGTGAAGAAAATTAAGGTGTGAAGAAGTTGTGTAGTCGTGATCAAGTTGTGAAGAAGTTGTGTAGTCGTGATCAAGTCGTGAAGCAAAGTTGTGTTGTGAAGTTGTGGTAGATTGGTTCTAGCTAAGATTAGAACTCGACATCTAGCTTAGTGTCGAAAATTGATATAAGCAACGTTGTATAAGGTTTTCTCCGCCATAAGGGAGCTTGTTGACATAGTGAAGAAAACTCTCGAGTTAGGTGCTCGAGGAGTGGAGTAGGGCGAAGAGGTGCTTCGAGACCGAACCACTATAAATCCTCGCGTTGTGGTTTGATCGTTCTTACTCTTATCTCTTGTCTTACATTAACTTATTTTTTATTGATTGTTTAGATAAGTATATTGTTCATATTGTGTAAGTGTTGAATTCACATAAAGTCGAATCTAGAATTTTTACAAACACTTTAAAACCTTAAACCAAAAAGCGATAAACTATTCGACCCCCCTTCTAGTTTTTCACAATAAGGATTTTAGTTTTGTCAACAACAAAAAGGGGGAGATTATTAATACAAATCAACCCATAAAAAACATTTATTTTATTGTATGATCTTCTCATGTTTTGTTGATAACATTTAGTAAAATCTCTATGAAAGTAAAAACGTCTTAAACGTTTATTTTCTATTTTTAAGCATCACTTTAAATTTCATACAAAACAAGTGAAGTAATATTTGCATCATAAATAGCATCATCATTTGCAGCATATCTTAAAGTAATCTTGCAAGATTACACATGATCTCTCAAGATTTTGCAAATTAAAATTCGGATTGTGTTACTGTGCGCCGGTTCCCTTCGATATAAAATCTGGGGTGTAACTGGCCTACAGTAAATTTTATGGTTATAAATACCAAGCCTGTAAAACCCAAAAATTTGAATTTCATTTCATTTTGTTAATTTGAAATATAACCTAAAGTTTAATAATAAGTATTTAGAATTTAAAACCTTAGGTTATAATTAATTGTGTATTATTAAGTTATAATATAAGATATATAGTTAAAAAAAATATAATTCCCTAATTTATATTTACAAATCCGCCCCCCCCCCAGAATATATTTGATATTGTTATTTTGTTTATTTACTTTCCTTTTTGTTTATAAAACCTATTTTAAGAAATAAGAGTAAAAAGGTTTTTAGCAAATATTTTGTAATTTTCAAAAATAGAAAAAAAAATATTTTGTCCCCCCTCCTTCCTCCATTTAGGCCGGCCTCTATGGGGAGTTATTTACCAAAATCTTTTAATTTTGAAGCTTAGCTTATTTTAGAAAAATAGTGTAGGAAAAATGAGACCAGATCTTTTAATTTTGCAAGAAAGTTATTTGTGGCTTCCCCTCCCTTTTTCTTATATATAGCCGGCCCCTCTCCCATCATTCTCCATCATTCTCTTAAAATTTTTACTTCATAATTTTGTGTATTCCTCCATAGAAGCTTCAAGCAAGAAGAAGGTTTAGGTGTTTTTGAGTAATTCTTGAAGTTTTGGTGTTCTTAGTGTGGTTTTAATCTTTGATTCCTTATTGTTTGTTTCTTGTTCTTGTCTCCGTCTTCAATCCATAAGTAATCCATGTCTCTTTTGAATTCATTCTTGGTGTTTCCATGATTACACATAAAATCATAAAATGTAAAAAGAAGAAATCATGTAGTTATAAATTTGTTAATTGGTAAATTATGTAATCTGATAAATATGGCTTAATTACATGTTATGAAACCCTAAGATGGTCATTAAACGTGTTATTAATAAAAAAATACAAGATTAGAAACCCTAGGGTTGGTTTTGATGGGTGTTAATTAGGATTTTCATGGTTAATAATTATGGGCAAAATTTTAGGTCATGTTCAACGGGGTATATCTTGATGATAAAAATTGGTTTTGACATAATTCTTGAGCCTAAAGTGAAGTTCAATGACTCTAGTTTTTGGAAAATATGGCCTCATGTCAATTGGAGGTAAGAAAGGTCGATTTTTAGATTTTATAAAATTAAGTGTCGAAACTGCAGATTCTGCCCGAAATTTTCAGTTGTAGTGTTTGATTTTTAATTCTCAAACCGTAACGAGTTAGACTTTAAAATTTGATTTGGTAAATCTTTATGATATGTGCTACATCCATGATTTTTTTTCAGAATTTTTGGAGGTGTCTAAGTAGGGGTTTTATGCATGAACTTTTTGAAAGTACCAGCAGGTCAAAATTCGGGTCTATTTTGGGTAACAAGGGTCAAAGGGATACTTAAACATGGAAATAAATTAAACCAATGATCATGAGTATATTAGACATATGTAGGAACCTCTGTAATTTTTAAAGATATTTTTATGGGTCTTTTAAGTATGTAAACTTACCTTAAATAAGTAGTCAAAATCTAAAAATTTTGGAAACATTAATTAAGTCAAGTAAACTCTATATATGGTAAGACCAAGTGATAAAACTTATAGCATAAGATAGATAATAACATGTAATCATGGGTTCTTGTAGATTCAGTGAAGAGATTGTGATCTTTTGTCTTTGTGTTCATTTCTCTCCGATTGCTTATTCGTGAAGGTACAGATATTCCATCCTTTTAGTAAGGACATTCTTTCTCTTGATTTCCATTGATTAGTCATTTGATTCGGTTGATGCTCCATTCGAATTGTTATCTAAGCCTTGGCTCATTTGATATTTGTTATGTTCTATTTATTTGATATCCTCACTTATGACCCTCCTTGATTTCGTTGCTTGCCATGTGATTTATTACCATAATTAGAACATTTGAAATTTGTTGTTTGCTATCCTTTGCTTAACTCTTTGCCCGAGATATTTGTAACTAGTCATGGAGGTACCATGACCATGTCATTGATGCACCAATGGCATGACAATATCTGTGGCGGTGTGATTGGTCCACGACGTTCTTTTTTGTATGTGCATTTATTATGATTTGATTATATATGTTTGTACACTCGCCATAGTGCTTGTGTATATGGATATAACTTTGTTTTGAAGGGAGTGTATGGATGCATCTTAGGTACTTTGTTTGGTTCAGTTCAGGTGAATGGTTGTGTATGTGCAATACACCCCATATCACATTTGGTACAACGGGAGTTGTAAATCCTGTGTACATTTGATTATGACTATCTGATTAGTTGTTTAGGGTCTATTCATGTATCATGTTTAGACATTTATTTGAGCTCGTGGGCATTCCTTTGATTACTCTTATCCTATTCATTGTTCTATATATATCGTTTGGCATTTGTTGACAAGTTCTCGATATTCGTTTTGTTTATTCCATCATTTTATTTCTGTTATTGTTATTATATCTGTTCACTGAGCGTTAGCTCAGCCGCGTTTTCTTTTCCTGCGGCAGGTACTAAATGGGAAGCTGGGATATGAGTGTTGAGAGTAGGAGCTTTTAGAGGACCCACCTTTAGATGAACCCTTTTGATTTGGAATTATGTTTTAAGACCTTTCCTTTTAAAGATTTCTTTCATTTGACTTTGTTGGAATTTAATATTGTTGGTAGTCATTTTATTTTATGACTTAGTATCTTTATTTAATAAAATCTTCCGCTTGCGTTTATATGTTCTGATATGACACCATAACGTAACCCTTGGCCTCACTATCGGAGCGGGGTGTTACAATTATGGTATCAGAGCCATTTCGACCTGTAAAACCTAGGTTATGACCTGTGAGGATTGGGTAGACATTAGGCTTCCTTTCGTATTTTGATATTATCGCTTCCTTTCGTATTTTGATCTTAACTCTAAATTGTCTTCGCTGTTTCATTTGTTTCATTTCTTTGACCAAGGATCAGGCAGCTAACTCTTCAGGTATCGTTTCGGGAACTCTCTTTTGAACGGTCGTGTGATTTTTGTCTTATTTTGTAACACCCTCAAAATCTGGTATTGCAGTGGAATGGTAACAATGGGGTGCTACGTTAAGTACAACAATCAAGATATAGGAAACGACCTTAAGTGGACGTTTTAAATAAGAACATTCGATGCATTATAGCAAAATCAGAGTTCATACATTGGGTCCCATAGGTTTTGAAAAGAAAAGACATACTACATACGTTCTTGATTTAAACAAAAGCTTAATAATACCAAAAGATAACTTAAGTTTTTATAGATAAAAGTTTGCATCGAATTTAGGTAAACACAGAATCCATCTTTTGAGATATCCATCACGGCTCCCATCCAAGCTTATATCTGAGGACCTGAAATTAAACATGCTAAAGGTCAACACAAAGGTTGAGTGAATTTATAGGTTTATAAGTAAATAGTGTGGATCACAAGATTTTAGTAACTAGTAGACTATGAAACAAGTTCAGTAGTCCAAAAACAGATATTATTGCGCTAAGCTCATGACCCCGAAGCCTTAACTGTTTTTGCCCCAAGTAGGGTAGGGTGTCTGCCAAAACAGCCTACAAATTCCTCTCAATGTTAAATTCACCATGATCAACTTGTGACCAAAAATTCCAGGTGGGGATTGTTAGTCTCGATAGATCTATCCACAACGCTAGCGCTTACAATAGTGGTAATTGATGATTCATGATATGGTAGGGACTTAATTGGCACTATGGTAACTTAGGCAATAATATTCAGGCGGTAATCTGGATAGCATACACTTGGAAAAACACTTGAAAATACTTGTGTCCGTAGTAAAACAAGCATGAAATTTCACCCTGTAGAGTTTGTAAATCAAGTAGATATAAATGGGGCTATGAACTCACCTTAGAAGTGAAGTGATGAACTAGTCAGGTAACTGGCAGAAAACGTGTCACGGAAATGTTCGAAAGCAACCTAAGTAAATATGGGTCATATGAGTACTCAAGTATTTTGACTAACCACTGACATATAATCCTATTTAGTTACATCATACTATCGTTCGGGCTATCACAATTAAGAGGTCATGTAGTGACGTATGAGGAGCTAGGACACTTTAAATCGTAAATCCAACAACTCGTCGATGCGCCACCCCGAAGAGGCCTCATTATGAAACTCCCTAGTAATATAGCACTTTGATTAACTAATACCACATATAATTCTATATAACTCAATCACCATCTAATCGTTTTAGTGAAATCATATTTATAAAGTGAAATCGTTTATAAATAATCCTTTAGTAAAAATGACATAACTTTATCGTTTCTAGTCCGTTTCTTGTGTTTCTTGCGCCCACGTTTGGTATTAAGACGATGTATCCAAATATGACGTTTTGGTATTTCATGTCCACTGGTGAACAGTACTTTTTACTGTTCACATCAGTTATATAGTTTATTTTTATAGTTTTAATTAACGTAAAACCCGTAAATGCCGTATTTTATTCGTTATAACTCCGTTTTTAGCGTTTCTTTCGAGCACGTTCTCGAAATTGAAAGTTCTACTCATTTATGAGGTTTATAAAAATAAATAATTCTGTCATGAACAGTAAGTTTTATAAAAGTATTTAAGTATATAAACTCGCGTAATTCATAACTCGTTCGTTATTAATTAAAAAATTACGATTCTTATCATTTTGGAATCCTAAAAATATGTATAATTAGTTAAAAATGTCAAACCTTCTGTTTGAATAGTTTTTATAAAAAGTTTTTATAAAAATTCCTTTACGACTCCGTTAAGTAACGTATAACTTGTTTTTACCGTATCTTTTACCGGATCTTTTTTGTTATTATACTATATGATTTTTCAAGCGATTCTTTATAATACCCGCGAATCGTCAGAGGACGTAGTATTTTTATAAAACATAAAATCCATGTCTAAAATTTCGGACCAAAACAGTCCCTAATTATATTTTTGTGTTTATTTACATAACTTTGTTTTCTAGGTACTTTTTAACTACATATATTACCATAAGTCTTTATAATCATATATAGCATGTGTTTTACATATAATAGAGTCCATATGTTGTCCAAGAGTCCATAGTATCAAGAGCACAAGTCATTGAAATACTTCACATCTAACTTATTGATAACTTTCTTTAGAAACCCTAATTTGTATATAACTTTTTATACTTAAACCAACATATTACCATACTTATGTTTCCATTTTTCCATGATATATATATCCACATAACACATAAATAAGTGTACAAAATCATAATCTCAATTAAAAATATGTTTAACATGTTTAAAAACATCCTAATGGTGATTTTACTACATAAATACTATATATGGATAACAATGATAAATGTAAAATAATGAAGGTTTTATATACCTTATATGATGAAGATATAACCAACACAATCTAAAAACCCTTTGTTTAGATTGGTAAAACCAAGCTTGCAAGATCTTGATTTCCTATATTCCTAATCTCCATTTCTTGCTTAACAACGTGTAAAGAATAACAAAGGCCTTCAATCTCTTAGGGACATCCTCTAGATATGAAGTATGTATGTTATGTAAAATAGGTTAAATAACAATTTGGTAAATGGATTTGTTATGTGCGTGTAGATGTTGAAGCCGTAGGTTATAGGAGGAGGGGAGAGAAATATGTGTCTTTTTATTTACCTGTTGCAAAGAGGAAGTGTGTGTGTAATAAGTTAGATTATGGCCTTATATACCTCCTAGATAAGCCAAGGACACAAGGAGCAAAACAAGGGATCATGTAGTTTTGGTTTCCTAAAGCTAGGAACATCTCATGGAAATAAGGAATATGTTTCTTAGCTAGATATTTTATTGGTGACTTCTCTACCTATATTTCGTGTATATGTATGTACATATAAAGTATATTTGAGGTTACAATAATTGGTATTGGGTATAGAAAGTTGGGTATTTGTTTGAAGCGTATACAATTCTTTGGTGTCGTGCTTCCCGGGTATGCCTAAACGTATTTTATAGCGAAACGTAAACGTTTTACGTAACCGACAAAAATAAAATATAAAAAGTTTATTATTACTTTTGTAACAATAATATATTGCTTGCTTGACAAAAACTTTAACTCGTTTGGTGTCCGTTTGCGTTACTTGTTGATTTCTAGTTTACGCGATTTAACCTAATACTTAATATTAAAGGCGAACGCGTACGAAAAAAAAATAACTAGTAAAATTGATGACGTAGTAAATGACCTGAAAATACGGAATGTTACAGTCTCCTCCGGTTAGAAGAGCATTCTCCTCAAGGCTTAAGTTGTAGCACTTGAGGAAAGTACGGATTCAGAGAAAAGATTCGGGTATTTCTTGCGGAATTAGTCTTCACGTTCCCAAGTATACTCAGCTCCTTGCCGAGAGTTCCAACGTACTTTAACCAATGGGATTCCTTCCTTCGCTTAGCTTCTTCCACACATCGACGTCCACTAATCTCAATAGTTCTTCGACAAATCAAAGATTTTCACAATCTGCGATCTCGTCCAAAGCGAACTTGAACATCTGGCACCGCGCCTCAGCTAAACATTTCATGAGATTAGACACATGAAACGTGTCGTGGACACAACTCAGCTCCTGGGGTAACTTTAGTCGATAAGCTACCGGTCCAACACACTCTACTATTTCAAACGGTCCCACATACTGTGGTGCCAGCTTTCCTTTCTTACCAAATCGTACCACTCCTTTCCACGGAGATACCTTAAGTAACACTCGGTCTCCAACTTCGAATTCAAGAGGTTTACACCTCTTATCAGCATAACTTTTATGGCGACTTCTTGCCGTTTTCAACCTTTCCTTAATCTGAAAAATCTTTTATGTCGTTTCTTGCACAAGTTCTGGTCTAATAAGCTGATTTTCTCCCACTTCAGTCCATATCACGGGGGATCTACACTTTCGCCCGTATAGAGCCTTGAATGGCGCGCACTTAATGCTCGCATAGTAACTGTTATTATAAGAAAACTCAACCAACGGAAGATGAGTATCCCAACTGCCACCAAAATCCATAACACATGCTCGTAACATATCTTCCAGTGTCTGAATGGTACGCTCACTCTGACCATCGGTCTCAGGGTGGTAAGCCGTACTTATATTTAGTTTTGTACCCAACGCTTCTTGAAGAGCTTGCCATAAGTGTGACGCGAATCGACCATCACGGTCTGAAATGATTGACACCGGCACACCATGTCTTGCTACAATTTCGTTGGTATAAATTCTTGCCAGTTTCTCTGTTTTAAAATCTTCATGAATGGGTAAAAAGTGAGCCGATTTGGTCAATCTATCCACAATGACCCAAATCGCATCATACCCACCGCAGCTTCTAGGCAACTTTGTGACTAAGTCCATTGTTATCTTCTCCCATTTCCACTCAGGGATTTCTGGTTGTTGAAGAAATCCTGAGGGTTTCTGATGTTCTGCTTTAATCATAGAGCACGTAAGACACTTGCTAACGTACTCAGCAATGTCTCTCTTCATACCAGGCCACCAATACAAATCTCTCAGATCGTGGTACATCTTGTCTGCCCCTGGATGTACTGAATATCTAGAAGTATGAGCTTCGTCCATGATCAGTTTTCTTACACCACCAACTGATGGAATCCATATACGATCAAAGAAGTAAATTTCACCATCAACTCGTCGCTCAAAGTGTATTTCTAATCCTCTTAGCCATTCGGCTGGAGCTTTAAGATCCTTAGAAGCTTCGCCCTGTGCTTCTAAAATTTTATTCTTAAGTCCAAAATGGATAGTAATACTCATAGCACGTACTCGCCTTGGCTTAAGCCTTTCTTTTTTGCTCAAGGCATCGGCCACCACATTTGCCTTTCCCAGGTGGTATTTGATCTCACACTCGTAGTCACTGAGCAGCTTGATCCACCGCCTTTGGCGCATATTCAACTCTTTCTGGTCGAAGATGTACTGGAGACTCTTGTGGTCGATGTAGATAACACTTTTCGTCCCATAGAGATAATGTCTCCAGATTTTAAGAGCGAACACCACCGAACCCAATTCCAGGTCATGGGTGGTATAATTTTTCTCATGTGTTTTCAACTGTCTTGACGCATATGCTATGACTTTGTCCTTCTGCATTAGCACACACCCAAAACCTTGCTTCGATGCATCGCAATAGACCACAAAGTCATCTGGTCCATCGGGGAGTGCTAACACTGGAGCATTACATAGCTTCTCCTTCAGAATGCGGAAAGCTTCCTCTTGTTCGTCGCCCCACACATACGTCTTATTCTTTTGAGTCAACAGGGTAAGGGGCTTTGCAATATTGGAGAAATTTTCAATAAATCTCCGGTAGTAACCTGCCAATCCTAAAAATGAACAGATGTCAGTTGACGATTCAGGAGTCTTCCAGTTCTTGACCGACTCAACCTTGCTAGGATCCACGTGGATACCGTCACGGTTGACCACATGACCTAGGAATTAAACTTCTTTCAACCAAAATTCGCACTTTGAAAATTTGGCGTATAACTTTTCTTTCTTGAGTAGGTCTAAAATCATCTTCAGGTGAACTTCATGTTCTTCTTCTGACTTTGAGTAGATTAAGATGTCGTCAATGAACACAATTACAAATTTGTCCAAATACGGTTTGCAGACGCGGTTCATTAAGTCCATAAATATTGCTGGTGCGTTTGTCAGCCCAAATGGCATGACTATGAACTCAAAGTGCCCATATCGGGTTCTAAACGCGGTCTTCGGTATATCTTCCTCTCGGACTCTCAACTGATGATATCTTGAGTGAAGATCTATCTTGGAGAAACAACACGCACCTTGTAATTGATCAAAGAAGTCATCAATTCTGGGAAGAGGATAGCAGTTCTTTATAGTTAACTTGTTTAATTCCCTGTAGTCAATACACATTCTCATCGCACCGTCTTTCTTCTTGACAAAAAGTACGGGTGCTCCCCACGGAGAATGACTAGGTCGAATGAAGCCCTTCTCTTAAAGCTATTTCACCTGGTTCGACAACTCTAGCATTTCTGATGGAGCTAATCGGTATGGCGATTTAACAACTGGTGATGCGCCTGGAATCAGATCGATACGGAATTCTATCTCACGCACAGGAGGTAAACCTGACAGATCATTTAGAAATACTTCAAAGAATTCTCGGACAACCCGAAGGTCATCAAGCTTCTTTTCATCCGCCTTGATACACGCAAGTGGACTAGGATCCTTTTTCGGCCTCTCGCCTTGTACTTTAAGAATCTCGCCGTTCGAAAGAGGAATATGGACAATCTTTTCACAACAATCTATGACAGCTCGGTGGTATGACAACCAATCCATGCCAACAATGGCATCAAAACTTCCTAGTTGGGTCGGGAGTAGGTCAATTTTGAAAATATGGTTATATAAAGCTAAGGTACATCCTTGTAAAACAGTGTTGGTACTAACCACCTTTCCATCTGCTAACTCTATTTCATAACTAGTATTTAAAGCGATTAGGACAATATCAATGAAAGGTGTAAACGCAGAAGATACAAAACTCTTTTTAGCACCAGAATCAAAGAGAATACAAGCGTAGTGATCATTAAGAAGAAACGTACCCGCGACCACATTCGGATTCTGCTGCGGATTTTCAACCACCGCGTAAGCTCTCCCACGAGCTCCCACATTCGGTTGGTTCCTTCCTTTTGGACACTTGTCCTTGAAATGTCCTTTTTCACCACACCCATAACATGCCACATCTTGAAAAGGGTAAACTCCTGCACCTGGAAGTCTAGCTCTACAATCTTTCTCTAGATGGCTGGTTTTTTGGCACTTTTGACACTTCGGAGGGCATTGTCCATTATGGTGAGAGTTGCAATGGTTACACTTTGGTAGATTTCCAGCATAACCTCTACCCTCGGCTGGGGCTGCAGCATAGGCCCTGGCAGTTTCCTGCCTCCTGTTTTGTTGCTGGTAATGGTTGTTGTTTCGGTTGCAGTTATTGTTGTTGTTATGGTTGTTGTTGTTGTTATTGTGGTTGTTGTTGTTGTTGGTGTTTCTTTGATGGTCTTCCCATTTTCTCTTATTGCTTTCACCAATTCTGGTAGATCTACCCTGAACTGATTGCTCGACCAGTTCACGGGCCATGTTGATGGCATCATGCAAAGTTGCAGGCTTTGAAGAAGTGATATTTCCCTTGATTCTTTCAGGAAACCCACGAACGTACTTTTCAATCTTCTTCCTTTCAGTGGGCACCAATTCAGGACACATCAAAGCCAGCTCATGGAAACGATTTTTGTATGCCTCGATGTCATCTCCTTTCAGAGTCAGAGTCTAGAGCTCTTGCTCCATCTTTTGGATTTCAATTGCTGGGCAGTATTCCGTAGTCATCATCGTTTTGAATTCGGTCCAAGGAATACAATTAGCATTGACAAGCCCTATAGTATGCACGTTCCCGTTCCACCATGTTAACGCATGACCCTCGAAAGTACTAGCAGCAAACATAACCTTATCTTCTTCAGCACACTTGCCAGTTTCAAACACTTGCTCCACTTTCTCTATCCAGCGCCTTAACCCAACGACACCCTATGTTCCCTTAAAGGAGTGAGGCTTTCCATTTAGAAAAGTCTTGTGCGAACAGCCTTGCACATTCACAGTTCTTCCATTGTTTCCTCCTGAACTTCTAGCACTATCTAGGGTAGCCCTAGACTTCTCGTATTCTTCAATAGCTTTAGCCACACGCTTTTCTATCAACTTCTTAATAGATTTCTTTTTCAATCTTCTGGGAGGCATGATTCTAGTAATACAAATACACAATTCGGTAAGAATTTGTAAGAGTACATTAAATCAAGGTATATGATACTAACCGAGAAAATAAGAATTTTATAATAATCATGAGTTAACCGGAATGGTTAATATTTATATAATCGACCGATACGAATGACTAGTAATACGCTAGAAGATAGACATAAAGGATTGAATTTAACCCAAGTAGTATATATAAACTATATAATACAGTAATGAAAATCAGAAGAGTACATAAGGATTAGGGAATGCGCGCGCGGATATCGGATCAGCGATGAAGGATTCTGTATTTTGAAAATGAAAGTACGAAAAATCTTTAGAAATTATGGTTATAGACTAGGTTTGAAAATGACCCAGTTCCCTATAACCTTGGCTCTAGATACCAATCTGTAACACCCCCAAAATCTAGTATTGCAGCAGAATGATAACAATGGGGTGCTACGTCAAGTACAACAATCAAGATATAGGAAACGACCTTAAGTGGACGTTTTAAATAAGAACATTTGATGCATTATAGCAAAATCAGAGTTCATACATTAGGTCCCATAGGTTTTGAAAAGAAAAGACATACTACATACGTTCTTGATTTAAACAAAAGCTTAATAATACCAAAAGATAACTTAAGTTTTTATAGATAAAACTTTGCATCGAATTTAGGTAAACACAGAATCCATCTTTTGAGATATCCATCTTTTGAGATATCCATCACGGCTCCCATCCAAGCTTATATCTGAGGACCTGAAATTAAACATGCTAAAGGTCAACACAAAGGTTGAGTGAATTTATAGGTTTATAAGTAAATAGTATGGATCACATGATTTTAGTAACTAGTAGACTATGAAACAAGTTCAGTAGTACAAAAACAGGTATTATTGCGCTAAGCTCATAACCCCGAAGCCTTAACTGTTTTTGCCCCAAGTAGGGTAGGGTGTCTGCCAAAACAGCCTACAAATTCCTCTCAATGTTAAATTCACCATGATCAACTTGTGACCAGAAATTCCAGGTGGGGATTGTTAGTCTCGATAGATCTATCCACAACGCTAGCGCTTACAATAGTGGTAATTGACGGTTCATGATATGGTAGGGACTTAATTGGCACTGTGGTAACTTAGGCAATAATATTCAGGCGGTAATCTGGATAGCATACACTTGGAAAAACACTTGAAAACACTTGTGTCCGTAGTAAAACAAGCATGAAATTTCACCCTGTAGAGTTTGTAAATCAAGTAGATATAAATGGGGCTATAAACTCACCTTAGAAGTGAAGTGATAAACTAGTCGGGTAACTGGCAGAAAACGTGTCACGGAAATGTCCGAAAGCAACCTAAGTAAATATGGGTCGTATGAGTACTCAAGTATTTTGACTAACCACTGCCATATAATACTATTTAGTTACATCATACTATCGTTCGGGCTATCACAATTAAGAGGTCATGTAGTGACGTATGAGGAGCTAGGACACTTTAAATCGTAAATCCAACAACTCGTCGATGCGCCACCTCGAAGAGGCCTCATTATGAAACTCCCTAGTAATATAGCACTTTGATTAACTAATACCACATATAATTCTATATAGCTCAATCACCATCTAATCGTTTTAGTGAAATCATATTTATAAAGTGAAATCGTTTATAAATAATCCTTTAGTAAAAATGACATAACTTTATCGTTTCTAGTCCGTTTGTTGTGTTTCTTGCGCCCACGTTTGGTATTAAGACGATGTATCCAAATATGACGTTTTTGTATTTCATGTCCACTTGTGAACAGTACTTTTTACTGTTCACATCAGTTATATAGTTTATTTTTATAGTTTTAATTAACGTAAAACCCATAAATGCCGTATTTTATTCGTTATAACTCCGTTTTTAGCGTTTCTTTCGAGCACGTTCTCGAAATTGAAAGTTCTACTCATTTATGAGGTTTATAAAAATAAATAATTCTGTCATGAACAGTAAGTTTTATAAAAATAGTTTTATAAAAGTATTTAAGTATATAAACTCGCGTAATTCATAACTCGTTCGTTATTAATTGAAAAATTACGATTCTTATCATTTTGGAATCCTAAAAATATGTATAATTTGTTAAAAATGTCAAACCTTCTGTTTGAATAATTTTTATAAAAAGTTTTTATAAAAATTCCTTTACGACTCCGTTAAGTAACGTATAACTTGTTTTTACCGTATCTTTTTCGTTATTAATCCGTTTTTCAAGTTCTTTATATGCCCGGAATCGTCATGAGACGTAGTATTTTTATAAAACATAAAATCCATGTCTAAAATTTCGGACCAAAACAGTCCCTAATTATATTTTTGTGTTTATTTACATAACTTTGTTTTCTAGGTACTTTTTAACTACATATATTACCATAAGTCTTTATAATCATATATAGCATGTGTTTTACATATAATAGAGTCCATATGTTGTCCAAGAGTCTATAGTATCAAGAGCACAAGTCATTGAAATACTTCACATCTAACTTATTAATAAACTTTCTTTAGAAACCCTAATTTGTATATAACTTTTTATACTTAAACCAACATATTACCATACTTATGTTTCCATTTTTCCATGATATATATATCCACATAACACATGAATAAGTGTACAAAATCATAATCTCAAGTAAAAATATGTTTAACATGTTTAAAAACATCCTAATGGTGATTTTACTACATAGAACATATATATGCATAAAATGATAAATGTAAAGACATGAAGGGTTTTAGATAACCTTATTATGATGTAGTATGATAACCAACACAATCTAAACCCTTGTTTAGATTGTAAACCCAAGCTTGCAAGATCTTGATTTCCTAAACCCTAATCTTCCATTTTCTTGCTTAACACTTGTAAAGAATTAACCAAGCCTTCAAATCTTCTTAGGACATCTTAGATATGATGTAGGTATGTGTGTAAATGTGTTAAATAAAATTTGGTATGGATTTGTATGTGTGTAGATGTTGAGCCGTGGGTTATAGGGAGGAGGGGGAGAGAATTGTGTCTTTTACACCTTTGCAAATGAGAAGTGTGTGTGTAATAAGTTAGATTATGGCCTTATATACCTCCTAGACAAGCCAAGGACACAAGGAGCAAAACAAGGGATCATGTAGTTTTGGTTTCCTAAAGCTAAGAACATCTCATGGAAATAAGGAATATGTTTCTTAGCTAGATATTTTCTTGGTGACTTCTCCACCTATATTTCGTGTATATGTATGTATATAAGTGATATTTTGAGTTAATTTTGGGTATTGGGTATAAAAGTGGGTATTTGTTGAAGCGTAGAAAAGTTTTGGTGCTTCCGGGTATGCCTAAACGTATTTTATCGCGAAACGTAAACGTTTTACGTAACCGACAAAAATAAAATATAAAAAGTTTATTATTACTTTTGTAACAATAATATATTGCTTGCTTAACGAAAACTTTAACTCGTTTGGTGTCCGTTTGCGTTACTTGTTGATTTCTAGTTTACGCGATTTAACCTAATACTTGATATTAAAGGCGAACGCGTACGAAAAAAAACTAGTAAAATTGATGACGTAGTAAATGACCTGAAAATACGGAATGTTACATATTTGATATGGGTGCAACACATTCTGTGATTTCTGTTTCGTTGCCAAACACATTAACATTCCTCCTACGCTACTTAATTATACCTTACCGATATCTACGCCTATGAAAAGTCTGACCACGAATATCAGAACTGTCCGCTTCATTTTGATGATAAGAATTCGTTTTGCTAATTTTCTTCCCTTAGAAATGACTGACTTCGATATTAGTCTTCGTATGAATTGGTTGACTGTTCATCGCGCCCCTATCGTTTGTCATATCAATCATGTCATCTTTGGTAATCTGAATAACCCTAAATTCATCTACCTATTTTAATTTCGAGGACGAAATTTTCTTTTTAGAGGGGAAGAGTTGTAAAACTCAAAAATTTGAATTTCATTTCATTTTGTTAATTTGAAATATAACCTAAATTATAATAATAAGTATTTGAAATTTAAAACCTTAGGTTATAATTAATTGTGTATTATTAAGTTATAATATAAGATATATAGTTTAAAAAAATATATAATTCCCTAATTTATATTTACAAATCCGGACCCCCTAGAATATATTTGATTTTGTTATTTTGTTTATTTACTTTCCTTTTTGTTTATAAAACCTATTTTAAGAAATAAGAGTAAAAAGATTTTTAGCAATTATTGTGTAATCTTCAAAAATAAAATAAAAATTGCCCCCCCCCCCCCCCCCTCCTCCATTTTGGCCGGCCCCTATGGGGAGTTATTTACCAAAATCTTTTAATTTTGAAGCTTAGCTTATTTTAGGAAAAGAGTGTAGGAAAAATGAGACCAAATCTTTTAATTTTGCAAGAAAGTTATTTGTGTCTTCCTCTTCCTATTTCTTATATATAGCCGGCCCCTCTCCCATCATTCTCCATCATTCTCTCAAAATTCTTAATCCATAATTTTGTGTATTCCTCCATACAAGCTTCAAGCAAGAAGAGGGTTTAGGTGTTTTTGAGTAATTCTTGAAGTTTTGGTGTTCTTAGTGTGGTTTTGATCTTTGATTCCTTGGTGTTTGTTTCTTGATCTTGTCTCCATCTCCAATCCGTAAGTAATCCATGTCTCTTTTGAATTCATTCTTGGTCTTTCCATGATTACACATAAGTTTTATACATAAAATCATAAAATGTAAAAAAAAGAAATCATGTAGTTATGAATTTATTAATTGGTAAATTATGTAATCTGATAAATATGGCTTAATTACATGTTATGAAACCCTAAGATGATCATTAAATGTGTTATTAATAAAAACTACAAGATTAGAAACCCTATGGTTGGTTTTGATGGGTGTTAATTAGGGTTTTCATGGTTAATAATTATGGGCAGAATTTTAGGTCATGTTCAACGGGGTATATCTTGATGATAAAAATTGGTTTTGACATAATTTTTGAGCCTAAAGTGAAGTTCAATGAACCTAGTTTTTGGAAAATCCATCCTCATGTCAATTGGAGGTCGGGAAGGTCGATTTTTAGATTTTATAAGATTAAGTGTCAAAACTGCGAATTCTGCCCGAAATTTTCAGTTGTAGTGTTTGATTTTTAATTCTCAAACCGTAAGGAGTTAGACTTTAAAATTAGATCTGGTAAATCTTCATGATATGTGCTACATCCATGATTTTTTTCAGAATTTTTGGAGGTGTCTAAGTAGGGTTTTTACGCATGAACTTTTCAAAAGTACCAGCAGGTCAAAATTCGGGTCTGTTTTGGGTAACAAGGGTCAAAGGGATACTTAAACATGGAAATAAATTAAACCAATTATCATGAGTATATTAGACATATGTAGGAACCTCTGTAATTTTTGGTGTAATTTTTGAAGATATTTTTATGGGTCTTTTAAGTATGGAAACTTACCTTAAATAAGTAGTCAAAATCTGAAAATTTTGGAATCATTAATTAAGTCAAGTAAACTCTATATATGGTAAAACCAAGTGATAAAACTTATAGTATAAGATAGATAATAACATGTAATCATGGGTTCTTATAGATTCAGTAAAGAGGTTGTGATCTTTTGTCTTCGTGTTCATTTCTCTTCGATTGCTTATTCGTTAAGGTACAGATATTCCATCCTTTTAGTAAGGACATTCTTTCTCTTGATTTCCGTTGATTAGTCATTTGATTCGGTTGATGCTCCATTCAAATTGTTATCTAAGCTCTTGGCTCATTTGATATTTGTTATGTTCCATTTATTTGATATCCTCACTTATGATCCTCCTTGATTTCGTTGCTTGCCATATGATTTATTATTTGTTGTTTGCTATCCTTTGCTTAACTCTTTGCCCGAGCTATTTGTAACTAGTCATGGAGGTACCATGACCATGTCATTGATGCACCAATGGCATGACACTATCTGTGGCGGTGTGATTGGTGCACGGCGTTCCCTTTTGTATGTGCACTTATTATGATTTGATTATATATGTTCGTACACTCGCCATAGTGCTTGTGTATATGGATATAACTTTGTTTTGCAGGGAGCGTATGGATGCATTCTAGGTACTTTGTTCCGTTCAGTTCAGGTGAATGGTTGTGTGTGTGCAATATACCCTATATCACATTTGGTACATCAGGAGTTGCAAATCCTATGTACATTTGATTATGACTATCTGATTAGTGTCTATTCATGTATCATGTTTAGATATTTGTTTAGCCTCGTAGGCATTCCTTTGATTACTCTTATCCTATTCATTATTCTATATATATTGTTTGGCATTTGTTTGACAGGTTCTCGTTATTCGTTTCGTTCATTCCATCGTTTTATTTCCGTTATTGTTATTATATCTGTTCACTGAGCGTTAGCTCGCATTTTCTTTTCTTGCGGCAGGTACTAAGCGGGAAGCTGGGATATGAGTGTTGAGAGTAGGAGCTTTTAGAGGACCCACCTTTAGAAGAACCCTTTTGATTTGGATTTATGTTTTAAGACCTTTCTTTTTGAAGATTTCTTTTATTTGACTTTGTTGGAATTTAATACTGTTGGTAGTTATTTTATTTTATGACTTAGTATTTTTTATTTAATAAAGTCTTCCGCTTGCGTTTATATGTTCTGATATAACACCATAACGTAACCCTTAGCCTCACTATCGGAGCGGGGTTACAAAGCCATTTCTCTTGTTTATTAAAACCTTTCTAACCATAACCTCTCTTATCTACTGATCATTCTCTCTATTCTTTCATAGTTTTATTTAGCATTTTGTATATAATTCTCTTCAAACAAGAAATTGCCAAACACCCCTTCGAGACAATCAAGTTCCAAAAATCTTGCTTCTCATCTCAATAGCATCTTCTTGTTCACCTTGCTGAATCTTGTATATCATTTAGTAGTTGTAGTTGTATTCTCCATCATTGTAAAACTAGAGTAGTGTTGTTGGGTTGATTCTACCGAGTGAAGAATCCGGTATCTAGCTTTGTATCGTTAAAAGGTGTAAGCAACGTTGTGAGGCTTCTCCGCCGGTTAAAGGAGATTTGTGACTAGTGTTTACAAACTCTCGAGTAGGTGACTCGAGGAGTGGAGTAGGGCAAGGAAGGTGTCCTTGTAGCCGAACCACTATAAATACTTGTGTCTCAGTTATCTCTTTCTAACTTTTACTTTTACTTGTCTTATTTCTATTCTCAAAACGTTAATATCGTACAGACTTCACATAATATCAAAACAAATTTGAAAAAGTGGTATAAAACTATTCAACCCCCTCCCCCTTTTAGTTTTCAACACTCTTTATATTCATGCATCTTTATCCAATACATCTCTACTAGTTGCATGCATATATAATATATTTGTTCTATGCATATATATGTTCACATAGGACTTGCTGCAAATTGACCACCAAAACACAACCTTTCTCACAGAATTTTTGCAAAAATCAAATTTTGGGTCATCTGAAATGCATCAGATGGGCGACCCCCTTATCAATAAGGGGACCGGCACCATAGATAGGGGGCGACCATCCAGTTCACGAGATTTACCGCTTCTTTATGCTTTTTGACTCTCTTTTATCTAGCCTCAGCTACCTTTACCCAGAAAACTCGAACACATTTTGGAAATTCTTAAACTAATTCAAATTCATTCCATTTCCAAACTATTCTCTTCCAATAAATTCCCTCCAAATGTTTACCACCACTTCATCATCTTCTTCATCCATTATCAACCACCTTAAACCTTCATGGCATCCAATAAAGCTTCCATTTCCAAACCTTTTAAAAGATAAAAAAATCAACATCATTCCACCAAAATAATTGTTTGTGGATTTAACTCAAGATGACACTAAAACCCCATCACCTAAACATCAACTCTCATCACCTAGTGCTCCAAATGCACCTTCAAAAACACCATAAACTAAAGATACTTCTTCATCCTCCATTAACTACATACCCAAATCACCGACCTCCTCCACATCACCATCAACCAATGGTTACTTGAACTCACCAACATCTCCTCCTCCAAGAGTTCCTCCACCACCTCCAATTCAGGAAAGTGGATCAATTAACATCACTCTCACCTTTTCACCAATTACTCCACTTGATGTTCAATTTAATACTCTATCACCCTATCCACCTCTCTTTATTCATCCCATTCCTTGGAACCTTCTTGAAGCACATAGAGATTCATGCTTGTGTTGCATTCACAACCGTACTCTCATCTTTGAATTGAGAGATGAACTCCAATACATGTTCTCTTACATAGAACACATGCTTTCACAACCTCCATTTCTAAACACTCCACCACCATCAATCTCTCCAAACTAAACATATTTTATGTTTATTTACTTATGTTTCAAATAATTTTTAACCAAACCTTTTGCAAGCAAGTCCTATGGAATTCTAGGAATATTAGGACCTTTGTAGTTTAATTTTATGTATGTTGTATTAATATGCTTCAAGCATATTATTTTAATTTGATGTATGCATGATTGTGTTTTATACACAATTCTTATGTTTAATTAATGGTCTTTAGTCTTATGTTTTTAAGTATGCACTTGCTTGTCTTTAAATTTTTAGTTGGTTGAATTACTCATATCTATAAATGTTGAGTCTAGTTGATATACATATATATATATATATATATATATATATATATATATATATATATATTTATATTTAAATTTATTTATACTTTATTATTATTATATATATACTTATTTATATATATACAAGATATATATAATACATATTATATTATTTATAACATAAATATTTCATACTTAAATTCTATTATATTTATATAGTGAGACTTTACTTTTCAGCACCTTTCTTTGTGCGTAGAACTGACTGAACCACAAAATAAAAACATACATGCACGCCTTCAATAATTATATTTTTGGAATTTTGTTATAAAAACATGCATATATGTTTTAAAATAATAAATTAGTGTTCTAAAGAATTTGATATAAGAAATTTGAAAAATACAAAATTGTTTCTATGAAGGTGTGCATGTTTGTTCTTTAGGCGGCAAACAATACATAATGAGGTCGTGTGTAAGGTTTTTGTGAAAGAGAGGAAGAGTATCATGATGAAACTTAACTGAATTATAGGTGGTTTCTTGACGATTATTGATGATTTTTCCTTGTAATTTTTTTTATTTTTAAAAGGCGTTCAGGTGGCATGCATGTTTTGGTGTATCTGTCCAGTTCTCGCACTAAGATTGGTTCTGAAAAGAACAGTTCACCCTATTTTTAATATATATACTATATATATATTACTTTATATATATATATATATATATATATATATATATATATATATATATATATATATATATATATATATATATATATTTGTGATTATTGGTTTACACAAATTCTTGACAATTGTCAAACATTATCAACATGCTCTAGTATTTTTCCTTTTTATTTGATATATGTTAGAAATGGCTGTCTTGTTCTTCTAACTTGTTTTTGTAGCAAAGTTATCATAACTCGATTTCTTTGTGCCCTCAAACGAGGGGGAGCACTTATTCCATCGACTTAACTTACATTCGTTGATGAAGCCTTTTTGATTCTACAAAAAGGGGAAGAAATGGAAATAAAACTCACTAAATACTTAGTTAAAAATAATTTTACATTTAATGAGTTTTGATTTTGTAATCATCAAAAAAGGGGAGATTGTTAATTGAAATAGTGCCTAAAAACTTTATTAATATTTTTTGACCTCTCTAAGTTTTGATAATCACAAAATGTAAAAACGCTCAATGTAAAATTAAACGTAAACAAGTAATTAGTAGTAAATTTTTATTTCGAAAATATAATCACTTTAAGGTATGAATAAACAAATGCTTTATGCATTTTATGATCAAATGAATTTTTATTCAACCTCACATATTTTTATAAAATGTTACAAACATTTTTATAACATTTACAAAACATTTTTTTACATTTAAAAAAAATATTTTATTCAAAATAAATATTTTGAATTTAAATTTTCTACCTAAAAACGGCTAGAAATGTTTCAGAAAACACCTCCCCTTGAAAAGACAAAAAAGGGAGCGTCCAGGGCTAGGTGGCCCCCTTAAATATAAGGGCGGTCCCCTTAGTGATAAGCGGGTCGGCCTAGGAGCTAAGGGGGCCGGCCAAGCCAAAACGCTCCCAGCTTTGCCTATAAATAGCAGATTGTTCCCCACTTATTTTCTCACCTTTTGCACTCATTCTTTTTTTTTTCTAAAATCAATTTATACATCACGTACAATCATTTGATCATTTAATCTTAAGCTTTTGTTTCCAAGAGATTCAAGCTTAAATCCTCAAGTGTAAGAGAAGAATACTTCTTATCATCAAGTCAAGAAGTATTGTAGTTTAGTTGGTGTTGTTGTGAAGTTGTGTTATATCTTGTAAATCATCTGTGTATATTGTGAAAGTTTGTATTGTAGTTGTGTGTAATAGGTAGATTGTGGTGATCATTGAAAGTATAGTTAGATCGTGGTGATCTTTGTAAGTAGTGTTAAATTGGTGTGACCGTGATAGTGTCTTGGTGAAGTGAAGTAGTGCGGTTAGTATTTTAGTCCTCAAGATACAAAAGGTGTGGTAGATTGGTTCTAGCTAGTATTAGAACTCGACATTTCGCTTAGTGTCGGAAATTGGTGTAAGCTAAGTTGTGTACGGTTTTCTCCGCCTAAAGAGAGTTTGTTGACATAGTGAAGAGAACTCTCGAGTTTGGTGCTCGGGGAGTGGAGTAGGGCGAAAAGGTGCTTCGTTGCCGAACCACTATAAATTCTTGTGTTGTGGTTTGATCTTTCTAAATCTTATCTCTTGTCTTTCATATCATTTATTTACTTGTATTGTTCATATTGTGCATATATTGAGAACACATAAAGTTGAATCTAAGTTTTTATAAACAAACTATACATTAAATTAAAATGCGGTAAACTATTCAACCCCCCTTCCAGTTTTTCATAAATTCAAAGATTTCATTGAATTTCAATGTGTGAAATGAAATTAAGGATCTTAAGTAGATTAAGTGATGTTGTGGTTTGTTAAATTTGAATCGTTTGTTAACACTTTTTATGTTTTGTAGCTTAAGAAGGACTAATGGTGAATTTTTTATTAACTAGGACTAAAAGTAAAAAATTTGAAAACTAAAATGTAATAATTAAAAAATTAAAAAAAATAAAAGTTTAAAAGTGAAAAGGTTTTAAATAGGGGTGTTCAAAAAAACCGTGAAACCGACGAACCGAGCCGAATCGCTCAATCCGAAACCGAAAAAACCAGAAAACCGAAAAAAACCAAAACCAAAAAAACCCGCTTATAATGGTTCGGTTTCGGTTTTTACTTTTAGATATCCGCGGTTAACCGAACCGAACCGTGCATATTATACATGATTATTTTCTAACTAATGTTCAAATAATTGTACAAGTATTAACCGATTATTGCAATACTTTTATTATATAACGACTTTTTCGCTCGTAAAGTAAACATTTGTAAAAATCTATGTGTGAAAATTGATTAATGTGATCGTAATCTATAACGTCGAGTAATATTTTTTGTTAATACGTTATATATGAATATTTGAATGCGATTATTGTAACGAAATACTTAAGTTTTATATAACTTTTAAATTCAACGTCATTTAATTTTACTAGAAATACATTTTATGTTCTAGACTATGTAATTTTTTATACGGTTAAACTCTATTAAACGTCAAAAACGGTTAACCGTGACCCGAACCGCAGGTAACTGCTCACTTCGGTTACCCGCCTAGTACGGTTCGGCGACGGATAGTAAAATTAATTACCCGCCCCGCGACGGATAGTTTAAATCTTCCAACTAACCGAACCGAACCGCCGCGTGAACACCCCTAGTTTTAAAGTAAAAGGTTCATAAATTTGTTTTAAAACAAAGGGTTAATAGTAAAACTTTTGAAATCTAAAGGTTAGAAGTGAAGAAAATCAAATTTTAAACAATATTAAAAAATTTCTATTGCATGAATTTTGAAAACTCCATCTTCTTCGTGGTTAACAGAGTATAGACGTAGGTATTTTACGGAATCGTTTCGTAATGATTCTACTAATATGAAACATGTTACGATGATGTACGAAGGATCGTGATCTTAATGATAGTCGTTATAAGATTCGCGAACAACCGAAACTCGAAACCCGCACAACAGTAATAACTCGAAATGAACCAGAAACTTGTCAATTCGGTCACTTAAATCTTGGTGCATAAATCGGTTAAGTTGTAACATGTCTGAATCGGTTGAGTTGTAATATGTCTAATCGGTTACCCTGCAACTTGTCTAAATCGGCTGCAAGAAGCTTGTCTAAATCGGCTACAAGGAACTTGTCTAAATTGGCTACAAGAAAACTTGTCTAAATCGGTTACACCTTAAGCATGTACAATCGGTTCACCTTGAATGTCTAAATCGGTTACAAGAAACCAAAATGTACTCTTGTCCTTTAAAGATATTTTGATGGATCTTTGTCTAATTTTGTCAAGAAAATAAGATGTTGTAAAGCCCAACAAAGCCATGTAAAAGATAAGAATAAGCTGGTTACGATTTTTTTAGACAGAAAGCAAAGATCTCTTTATCACAAAAGCCAAATCCAAACACACCCTTAACAGTCAAGACGAGACAAATAAGCTATAAGAAGCTCACAAACAGCTGGTTTTAACCCTTAATAAGCTACCCCTTATTATTCTAAATATGCAAGATGTGATTTTATGACAAAAAGATTTTATCTTGTTAACACATAAGACGAATCCAAACACACCCTTTAAATCATGTTCGAAACAAATAAGCACCGAAAAAGCAGAGAAATAAGCAGTGTTAAACCGAAATAAGCTACACCCAATACTCCTAAATATGATAGATTAGATTTTATCAAAGAACGTTCGAGCTTGAGAACAAATAAGAAAAATCCAAACACAAGCCGAGACTCATACGCTAAAACAAACTGATGAAAGAAAAACTGATAATAGAAAACTGTTTGAAAGTGTTTCTTTAGCCCAAAATGTGTCTTACGCAAAGCACCAAATATCAGATGTAGTATATTTGTGATATTGCTTAAATCTATACCAAATATCAAGGGTGTTTTTATAAGAAACAGTGGCGTACAAATATAAGCTGACACCAAAATAAGCCTAAATAAGCAATCCGAATTAGGGGTTAGCAGAAAAACCGAAAAAAACCAAAACCGAACCGAATTCGCCAAAACCGAACCGAACTACTAATTCGGTTCTCGGGTTGGATATAGGTTTGGCACTCCGAACCGAAAACCGAATTCATATAAATGTATATATTTTTTTATATTTATATATATTTATTTATATTTTTTTTTAAATAGTGAAATTCGGGTTATTCGGGTCAACCCGAGAACCGAACCAAATTCGAATTCGGTTTTCGGTTCGGTTCGGTTGAATTCTAGTTCGGTTCAGTTCGGTTTTCGGGTTGACCCAAAAAAAATAACCGAACTAACCGAATAACCCGATAACCGAACCGATCAACACCCCTAATCCGAATAAGTTAAAACAACCACAAAAATAATCACTTAATCCACCCCATGACTCTTGATACCAATTGAAGAATTTGTATTTCACACAAACTATGAACTAGAGAGAGAAAACTAGAGAGAGAGAATGGGAGGGAGAAACACATAGAAAAAACACACACATGTATGTGTGTAAAATGATTCAACCAACACCTTCTCCATGTGTGAAGAGGGTTTAAATACTTACAATGTATGGGCTAGGCCGGGCTTTCCTTGGGCTTTCTATAAGTCAGCCCGGTTAGCTTCTTAACTATTACATATTATAGACTACAGGCTAAGACATGAAATACTGAGAGTGACCGGTCCTTTTTTGGATTTCTAACAGCAACACACACAGAAAGAGTACTTACAACCGTAGCCTAGTCCGCCCTTATCTCATCCTAAAATAAACCCCGACCGCATCATCAAAACTCTTACACTTCACATACACTGGTATCAAAACATTCTACAACACCAAATCTTTATCACCCATTTCATCAAACTCTTTGTGCGCACACTCACTAAGCCCCAATTCACCATACATAACCATAACCGAGTTACAAACATAACAGTCACTCACATCACCACATTTCAAAACAAACCCATGAACCTTCCCACCCATTTTTCCCTCCCTTAACCCCAATCGCGTTAAAAACAAACGGGTACATATAATTATCCGGTTTCATCCCATCAAAAACACGCATTGGCTCTAACAAAAAAAAACCTTTTTTAAAAACATGTTTTTTTAACATACCCTTTAATTATTTCCATTGTACATGAATAAGTTACGCGTTTCTATAGTGTTGAATACTTTTTATGCATAATTTAAGTTTCCTAGTAACGGATCGGCCGAAAACGCCATAATCTATTTTATAGCATCTACATTTTGAGCTAGGCCAAGAGCATATATTTGTGTTTGGATTTATTTTAGCTGATTCATTGATTTGTATGTTTTTAAAAGATGTATACATGTTTTCTTTATAGGGATCAAAAACTGATGTGAATATCTGATTTACGAGTCGAAAAATGGCGGGAAAAAACATGATACAAAATTGGTCAATGTCTCATAAATCAGACTAACGAAAACATGTTACAATGTATTTACTATAACTTTTATGTTCCTGTATCAACAAGAAGGTCTTTGTTACGTTTTATCAAAACACTTGGTGGGTGTTATTTATACACGATTGGATACAAAGGGGAGTTTGTTTCGGCTTATATAGCCGGCTAATGGCTTATTTGATTTTGAGCTTATGTTTCATAAGCCTACTTTTTGTGGCTTATTTTATACTTTTTGGCTTATACAATATAACCTGAAAAGTTACAAAATAAGCCACAACAAGTGAGCTTATGAAACATAAGCCCAAAATCAAATAAGCCATAAGCCGACTATATAAGCCGAAACAAACACCCCTAAAATTTCGAAAATACTGATGAGTATTTTGTCAATAATACCGATAAGGATTTTTGTTAATATATCGGGAGGCCACCTAACTTGTAAGCTTTTTTTCATATAGGTCATTCATTTTTCGAAAGTAACTTATAGGCCACCAAATTATGTATACATTTTCGTTTACATCGATTCTGGTAAAATTTAATCCGGATAATTATCAAATGGCAAGAATGAACCTAACACTAACATATTTCACTAATACTAACAAAAACCATCCACGATATTTCAGTCTTATCCTTCTAAAGTACTTTTAATAATATAAATTCACACTTAAATTAACGGTATCATCGGTATTTCACATCAAACATTTTATTCGTGTAGCTTGGACAAGTTAGAGGTTGGTTCATTATTTATATTTTATAATCTTCGAGCATAAATTCGCCCAGAATTGGTGTAAACGAAAACAAAAGCATAGCTAGACGGCCTATATGTTAAAAGTTGAAAACTTGAGTGATTTCTGTATACATTATTTTTTTGTTATAAAAATATGTTGGGATATACTTTTTTAAGTCGAGTGGTAAAATTGTTGAATGGTCTTCCAAATGATCATGGGTTCCATTCTATGTTTGTCTCACAAGACCTTATCCTTCTTCTTTTTTGTTAGTTTTTTTTTCTAAAACTTTTAACAAAGTTATTAGAACTATTATTTGTTTCATTTAGCTTTACTTCTTCTCTCCTTTTTTTGTTAATTTTTTATCTAAAACTTTTAACAAAGTTATTGAAACTATTTATTTTCGAAGAGTACTAAGCGCTTGTTTACTTTTTTTTTTTTGAAAGACATATTATATAAAAGGAGAAAACTAGCAAGGCGTTAAAAAATTACAAAGGTGATTGTAACCAATCGTTCCGGCTAATACAAAATAACCTCTAAATTTAACCCAAGAAAAAGAAGCAAGAAAAATATAATCAAAGATATCACTTCTCCTCATAGATTGAGATTTGAAAGTGATATTATTTCTAAAACGCTAGAGGGTCCAACAAGTAGCTACGAATATTGTATAAGTGTTAGATATAATATTCAATTTAGTTAGGGGGTTTAGTGTAAAGTGAGCTTTAATTATAGCCATATTAGGGTTGTTGGGTTTCTTTACGGCTCAAGCCCATCCTTCCCTTCATCTCTATAAAAGGAGGTGAGTGGGAGGGGTTTTGTACTTTATTCTTCCAACCTGTTTGTTCTCCCCTTTATCTCTATAAAATGAGGTGAGAGGGGAGGGTTTTGTACTCCATTCTTTCCTTACTCAATAAACATGTAATATTGAGGGTTATACTCTTGTGCGTCTTTTCTTTTTCTGTCATACATAATCCGCTTGGTTGTGTTCGTCTTCAAGATCGGATTTATTCTGCACTAGTAACCAGGTTGTAGGGTGATCGAATCCTACAAGTGGTATCAGAGCCAGGTTCACGGGTTCTCTGGTTAACTATGATCGATCAAGAAGAGGTCTTTGTTGTTCGGTTTTTCTGAAAGGAACAGGAGGGTTCTATTCTGTTTGGGCTATCAGGTTCTCGACAACAAAAGTTCTTGGTGTTGAGGTTTCTTGACATCGTGAACGACAAGGTTGCAGCAGGTGGGTATCGAGAGTAAAGGGTTTCTTTAGTTCTTTGATTGTCCTGTTTCACGACAAGGTGTAGAAGACTTAAGGAAGGTTAGTTTTCAAATAATAATAAATAAATAAAAATTATTATTTAGAGTTATTGCACAAGGTACTTTGTTTGATTCGGTGTTGTGAGGTTTATATCACAAGGTTATTAGAATAAACAAAGGGTCGGAGAATAAGTCCAAGACTTGTCGAGGTTGCAAGGTTTCTTAGGTTACAAGAAATTGTTTTGCAAAAATAAAGTACGACAAGGGTTACTTCAAAAAGCGTCGGGTACTTTCTTGAATCAAGTGTTGTCGATTTAATTGGATGGTCTAATTTCCAAGGTTTAGTCGATGTTTGATTAAGAAGGGGTTTTGTTTTTTGAAGGGTTTCTTGATTTGATCGATATCTAAGAAGGTTTATTCTTAGGGTTATATCGATAAAGCAAGGCTTTTTTTACAAACGGGTTACTTTGCTAGATCGTGTTTTGTGTAGGTAAATTCACAAAAGGTTAAACGGTTAGCAAAGGGTTAAAAGAATGGCTAGTATGAATACTAGGTTAAACATTGAAAAGCTTGATAGGAATATTGTACAAAAGCATGGAGGTTCAAAACAAGTTGGGTTTAAACAACTTGGTCCTGGTGTTAAAACAGGAGTCCATAGAGTACATAATGAAAAACGTGTTTGGTTTAAGGTGGAAATGCATGGAGCTCAAGGGGATCGTAAAGCTGAGGTTTTTCAGGTTAGTAACGATGATACTACAGTGGCTCAAAGACGGTTGGAGGACAAGCAACCTGAAGAGAAGACAAACACGGACTGCTTGGTAAAGGAGCATGAAAAGGAATATCAGACTAGGTGAAAGATCAAGACGGGTAATATTCTTGATTCTTGTAATCAGATGTCTACACAACAATGTATGAAGAGTGTGGTCGCCAAACATTTGGGTGTTGTAGGGATACAACAACAAAATGGGTTAGTTGATGAGACAAACGTGACACTCTTTGCTAAGATACGTTGTTTTCTGATTATCCAATGTTTTTTGGGCAGAGGATACAACCAGGTCTACATATCTAGTGAATAGGTCACCATCATTAGCGATTGGATTCAAGAAGCCTATAGATATGTTGGGGTTTTTTGGTTGGCTTGTTAGTATTAAGAAAGGGGTACTTGAACCGGTTAAGGTCAAGTGCATATTCCTGGGATACCACAAAAGTATAGTGGGTAATAAGCTTTGGAGGTTAGATGAGGTTACTTCAAAGGTAGTGCTTTACAGGAATATGGGTTTCAATGAGAGTGGGGAATACAAGAAAACTTTCATTGGTTCTGGTGTAGGTACGGGTTCAATGCAGGTGTTGCATGGATTTGAGTTTGAGGTAAAACCGCTAGGGGATCATACATTTGAGGTGGAACCTCAGGAGAATGTCGATCAAGGAGTTGGTTTACAAGAAGTACAAACTCAAGATTTGATGGACTATCAGTTAGCACGTGATAGGGAGCAACACTTAGCATGTAAAGTATTCGGGTATAGATAAGACAGTAATGAGGCTGCTTTTGCAGTTGCTGCAGTGGAGAAGATATATGCACATGAGCCATTGACTTTCAATGATACAGTTTCTTGTGAGGTCATTTCCAATTAGAAGGTTGGATTAAAAGAAGATATGGATGTTCGATCAGATGTGTATGTGCTCAGCAACAGTTGCAGGAAAGCAGTAACGATAGCCACAACTATTACTAGGAGTATGCACCAAGTATGTTCATACATCTATTTCTCTATATAAATGGTATGGTTTTTTTACGCGTGCAAGACTGAGATCTGGGTTACCAAGGGTTTGTTAGTTAAAGCAAAGGGAAATGTACTTGGTTTGGAGATCATAAGGGATCAGAGTAGTAATACTCTAAGGGTGTTACAGTCTAAGATTCACAATGAAAAGTTGATACATACTTTGTTGAAAGGGCACCCTACATTGTCATTAGAGGATAGTCTATCAGGGGACCGTGATGTAGAAAAGAATGGTAAGCGGTCATGTATATATGCGGTTGGAAGCCAGGAGTATCAGATGGTCTGCACCAGACTTGACATAGCTTCTGCAGATGTGGGTATGTTGGATAAGTTTGTCGTGGATTACAGATAGACGTACATGTTTTTATGGATTTTGACTACGCCATGAGAAGATCGATCACTGTCATGGGTAGATAAATCATAAGGTAAGGGTTCATGATATTGGGATGTGCAGGAAGCTTGAAAGCTAATTTGCAGCACATGGAGGCTTTATCAACAACTGAAGCGGGATATATGACGTTTATTAGAGGCTTGGAAGAAGGAAATATGGCTAAAGGGACTCTTGACAGAGTCAGGATATGAGCTAAGGTTAGTAGCATGTATTGCTACTGGTGCCTTGGTTAAAGGCGGTTCTTGGTCCGAGGTTCCAGCACAAGTCAAGGTTGCTGCGTATCGGTATTGACTAATAGTGATACTAAGTTGGAAATTATTAGATATAGTATTCAATTTAGTCAGTAGGTTAGGGGGTTTAGTATAAAGTTAGCTCTAATTATAGCCATATTAGGGTTGTTGGATTTCTTTACGGCCCAAGCCCATCCTCCCCTTCATCTCTATAAAAAAGGTAAGGGGGAGGGGTTTTGTACTTTATTCTTCCAACATGTTTGTTCTCCCTCCTCATCTCTATAAAAGAAGGTGAAGGGGGAGGGTTTTGTACATCATTCTTTCCTTACTCAATAAACATGTAATAGAGGGTTATATTCTTGTGTATCTTTTCTTTTTCTGTCATACATAATCTGCTTGGTTGTGTTCGTCTTCAAGATCGGATTTATTCCGCACTAGTAACCAGGTCGTAGGGTGATCGAATCCTACAAGTGTCACAAGTAGTATCAGAGCCAGGTTGGGCCCAATGCTGGTGTGGATGGTGTTCCCTCGGTTAGACCCCGGTTCGACAATATTAGTGGATCCCGGTAAACCTTGTACCGAAAAGAAGCTGGTAAAAGGCGAGGTGTTCCGATGGTAAAGGTCAGTGGTATGAAAAAGGTGGGATCGTGTCTATAGTTGAAGGGAAGGCCCATGGTGGTTTGGATTTGAGGGGAGGATTGTTGGGTGTGGAAACCCAATCTCACATCGGTAAAATTATAATCTCAAAGTTAACATATAAGCTTGGTGGGTTACTCCTTCTGATGCACATTTTCTTTTAAATATATTTTTACCAAGTTTTAAATTTATAAAACTCGTTTCACCTTACAAACGCACTAACGGGCAGAGAACCCGATCGTGAGTAGTGTAGTTATAGTAAATCTGAGGTCGTCCCAAGAGCTAAATAGTTATTAGTCTTAATTTGAAATTGTCACTGTTTGAAAATAGTTCTGTTTGATTTAGATTAAAGTAAATAAATAACAATAAAGTAAATGCTGGAAATTAAAAGGCTTTTAATATATCAAGAGAGAAAACATGCTAGCCTAGTTATTTCATTACTATTGCTATGACAACGTATTCTTGTGCAATGTTAAACTATGGTTTCATTAGCGGTTTCTAAGGTCGATAGACTTGAATATGTATATACAGTCTATCCTATACCACCTGTGATTCTGAATCAGTCCCAAATCATCTGGGAGGTAGGTTATCCAAGTTGCAGTGATTAATCCCAACTATTCCCAAAACATATCTAATAATCTATAATGATTATTAACCCTCTTTAAAAGAGTTCCTATGCTTTTTAAGTATATTAAGTGATAAGTGTGGTGACCAATTAGTTCCTACATGTTAAAACCTAATTGTAGGCTTCATAGATCGTTTTGCCCATCTAGGATATAATAACATTGAATGATATAAAGCACAACGGAA